>JACWRQ010000113.1:26648-39034 GCA_014849955.1 Cryphonectria carpinicola | reverse complement strand
GGGATCCCACGAAGAATTGCGTTGGTTAGCCGGGAGGGGGAAGAAGGGAAGGGGGAAAGCCCGGAATTGCGAAAATAAACGGAAGGAAAAAAAAAAAAAAAAAAAAAAAAAAAAGGTACAGAGCTGGCTCAGAGTCACCATAGTTCTACGTAGGATTTTTTCTTCTTGTTTCTTTTTTTGGTCTTTCTCTTCAACCCTTCTTGTTTACTTCCCAAGTGATCAGTGCCTCTAGCTCTCGTCACTGCGCCTACAAGGTTCTCTCGCAGGGCCAGCGAGTTAATCTTCTGAGTCATACACTCTTTGTCTCTTTTTCTTTTTTTCTTTTCTTTTTCTTCTTGTCACACGCTTTCTGCCTGAGACGTCTTCAGTCTACAGACCCGCGTTAGGCAATACTCATGCCGGAAATCCACCCCCAAGTCACGAGACCGGCCGTCAATACACGGCTCACTACTTGAGTACCCAGGTGTAGTCAGGCCACCGTCTGCCGAAGGCCTGTTGTCACTTTTTACGCACATGTGCCGCATTGCATAAGTAGGTAGGTAAACCTGGAGAAAGCTGATTTTGATTATCCCATGATACACCTAATTGCGCCGATATAAAAATCACTTTTCATCTACAAGCCGCATATGCCCAGAAATTTTGGGGGGGGGGGGGGGGGGGGGGCCTGGAGCCATAACGCCCTCCTCCGCGACGACCTCACCAGAGAGATCTATGCCGCGCTCTTCTCACCATGACCGTTGGCGAGGAGCTCGCTGGCGACAGAGTCGGGGTTCTGCAGGGTCAGGTGGTATGACCTGATGATGGAGTCGGCATCGTCAATGGCTATCTGCCTGATGTCGGCCATGGCCTTGATCTTGGCAGTCACCTCCTTGCACTGCTCGTCCGTCATGGTCAGCCCGAGCTGCTGCACACGGGTCTTGACGGCGTTCCAGCCCGTCAGCCTCGACGCGAAGTGCACGTATCGGGTCAGGCCAAAGTCGGCCGGGTTGAGAATCTCGTAGGTCGAGGGGTTGTTGAGGATGGCCTTGGCGTGGATGCCGGCCTTGTGGGTGAATGCACAGAAGCCAGTCACGGGGTTGTTGAAGGGCGTGTTGACCTCAACGGCCTCGGCGACCAGATCCTCGATCTCCTTGATCTGGTGCAGCTTGTACTTGCTCTTGACGTAGTCGGGGCTCGTGACCAGCATGCGAGCCAGGAAGCCACCGAGAGGGGTGATACCGTTACGCTCGCCGACTTGTGATGGTTCTGGGTCAGCTATACAGCACTCGTGCCGAGACATTCCGGATCTTCAAGGGACTTACTTCCGAGCACGCTGGTGTCCACATGGGTAGCACCAGCCTCGAGAGCACAGAAGGCATTGGCGATGGCGCAGCCGGTGTCGTTGTGGAAGTGCGTCTCGATGTCGCAAGAGACCACGCCCCTCAGGGTCCTGATCAGGTCGTAGACCTGTCTTGGGGAGGCACAGCCGACGGTGTCGGCAATACCGACGCGGTTGACACCGACCTTGTCCACCGCGCTGTACAGGGTCAAGAGGTCGACCAGGTCGGACCGGAAGGAGTCCTCGCTGGAGAAGCGGACCTCGAGACCCTTGGACTTGACAAACTCGATGACCTCGACGGCGGTCTTGACGATATACTCCATGTCCTTGCCGTGGCTGTGCTCGCGCAGGTACTTGGAGGTGCCGATGACAATGTCGAGACCATCGACGCCGGTCTCGACGGCCAGCTTGGCATCACGCATGTCGCAGCGGACGTGGGTCAGGATCTTGGCCTTGAGGCCGAGGCTGCAGATCTTCTTGCAGTCATCGTAGGATTGTTGGGAGGCGGCGGGGGAGGTCAGCTCGATGTAGTCGACGCCAAACTTGTCGAGGGCCAGGGCACTGTGACGGGTGGAGAAGAACAAAAGAATATTGTTAGCTGCTGCTGCTGCTGCTGTCGAGCGTGGCTAGGAACGGGCGCGTGTAGCAGCAAGATTGGGCGTCGGGGTGATTGAACGAGTCATTGCTAAAGGGGAAAGAAAGGGGGAGGGGCGTACATTTCGATCTTCTTCTCGGTGGTGAAGTAGGCATTGGCAAACTGCTCGCCCTCTGCTCATGGTGTTAGCCTGGAGGCGTGCATGGCATTGCTCGTCTGGGGTTCCTGTCCTGACCTCTTAATGTCGACTCGATGATCTTGAATTTGCCGACATTTGAAAGGTAGTCCTGGACGGTCTGGTAGGGGTTGGACCGCGAGTGTCCTCCGTTCTGGGCCTTGACAAAACGACGTCAGCGAACGAAAGAAGAGAAGGAAAAAAAAAAACCAAAAAACCACACACACAGGTGGGAAGAATACGCACCACTGGGGCCGACTCGCCGTTTGTGCCGTTTACTGGGGCGTCTGTTCCGCACATTGTGACTGTGTGTTTTGGTGATTGTGCTGTTGATGGACGGGAAGGGGAGGGAAAGAAAGAAAAAAAGGTTGGTTTGTGCCTGGAGGGGTATGAGTAACTTTTAGTAGTCGCTGCGGTGTCTGGAGCGGCGGGTGAAATTTCGGTCGAGGAGGGGCAATTGAGACCGGTCCTGGCCTGGCGTCTGGGTTTCAATAAGAGTCACCTAGTCACAGCCTGACCCACCCCAAAAATTAATCAGCTTGGTCTATTACGTTGCTCTTGGAACCCAAGTCAAATCATCAAAAGGTTAAGAGAGGAGGGGAAATAAGCACGGCAAGTTGGTTGCATAACAATTGATCCCATCAGTAGAAGCTCCTGCTGAGCTGTGAGAGTTTCTCTACCCCCCTGCCTCTTTTTCCGTGGTTTTTTTTCTTTTTTTTCTTCTTTCCTTTCCTTTCCTTTCCTTTCTTTCTTTTTTCGTCTCTACTTTCATTAAAAAAAAAAAACCCCCTCTTCTAGTCACTGCAATTGTTGGACCAGGCAACTTGGTCTACATTGGCACAGCATTCTGCTTCAAAATTCATGATTTGCATTCCTTCGCACAGTGTTGATGCACTGTGTGATCGTGTGGGAAGGGGACAAGAAGAAGAGAAGGAGAGAGAAAAAAAAAAGGGAAAAAGAGAGAAAGAAAAAAAGCACCCAAAGGGGGGAGGGCACCAATCGCGCCTCAGTCAAAGAGTTGAAATAATTTGGACTGAAAAACTTGTCACTGGGCCAGGCCTTCCCTTGCTCAGTGGCCCCTGCGTCGTCATGACGTCGGTAGTGCAGAAAAATGAACCCTCGCCCCACGGGGAACGGCTGCTGGGGGGAGGGGGGGGGGGGCAAGGGTCGATCCGATGCCGGAATGGAGAGAAAGAACTCACACACAGGCCCAGGCCCAAGAAAAGTTCTCCCCTGTTGAGATCCACTACTGATGCGCATCGGAGGGTCTGCAGGTGACTAACTTTGTGTGAAATGGAGCAGCAGGAACTCTGGGTAACAGTAACAACTACCTACGACATACATCATCGACTACAGAGTGGCGGCGATGAGGAAGTCAAGATCGACTTCATCCACAGCCCCCCCTCGCTCTCCACGCCTCTCAAGAACGGCCTTTTTCTTCTTGGCTCATGCAAATCACCCTCAGGCTCGGCATCTTCCCCTCATGAAGACGCACTATTGGCACAGGGCGTGCTGCATCTTCCGATGTGATCACCATCTGGGTTGAGACAGACATTGTCACCACCTCCAAACGCCTTACCGCTGCAGGCGCAGAGCAGCTCAATCTTGACCGGGCCTGTATATGGCTCTCCGTCCTGGCTGTCCCTCTTGGGGATGGCAGACTCGGGCAGGCACACGTACAGCCCCTGCATCGGATCCGTGTCCGTGGACCCATTGCCAGCGTCACAATACCCGCCGGCACAGTACGCCGTGAGGATAGTGGCCTCATCGAAATCTGGGCCGGAGGAATGATGATAAGCATGAAAAACAATACGTGCTCTGGGGAGGGGGGGGGGGCGGGGGCGAGGGATGCATGCTCAGGTTATGCTTACTCTTCTGCTCCTTTAGGATATACCCGCAGTATGTATAGCCCACGCCGCAGTAAGCCCCCGTCGAGTTGTCGGCGGCGACAGCAGGCGTGGCGGATAAGTCCAGGCCCATGTTGGAGTAGTGCTGTGAGACCTTGGCCGCGAGCGCGGCGGTGACCATGACGAGGAGGCTGGCAAGTGCCTTCATGTTGAACATCTGATGGGGGGGATTCCAAGAAAGAGACACTGATGACTGTTGATGATTGCGAGGATATCTGGAAAAGCAGTCTCTGGGGAACAGATCTTCCTGGCAGGGAGACTTCTGCCGTCCATGACGATGACGTGCTCGG
Organism: Cryphonectria carpinicola; assembly: GCA_014849955.1. Classification (NCBI taxonomy): domain Eukaryota; kingdom Fungi; phylum Ascomycota; class Sordariomycetes; order Diaporthales; family Cryphonectriaceae; genus Cryphonectria; species Cryphonectria carpinicola. The sequence continues at coordinate 34,749 of JACWRQ010000113.1, read as the reverse complement.
CATTTATACATTCCATTCCATCTGGTATGATGGTGCTGGGGAGGACGGCGACGACGTCAACCCATCAGCTAGTGGTTTTCCGTTGGCATCGGTGAGCTGTCCTGTGAGGGGGAAAGTGATCCTCTCGCCGAATCGGAAAAGCGTCCACAGGATGGTCGTGTCGCAGGCTCTGGACCAGCTGGCGGCCTTCCTAGGCGATCTGTACTCGGCACACTGTGATATGGACGAGTTTGTTGGCGAGCCGGAGTGGGACGGTGGAGAGAGCTTTCATGTACCGTAAGACCTGCAACGGTCTGACCCGAGACGTCTCGCCACGACATGGCTTCTCGACCTCAGCTCAAGGTCCACCAGCGCCAAGAACATCTCAGACGAACGGATGCGGGCGTTGCTTTTTGATCATTACATCGAGCAGTTCCCGGTGTCCAACGTTGGGGAATCGGATTTTCTGCGCTACGATCCCTTTTTTTTCCTTTTTTTTTTTTCGCCTTGGGAAACGCAAACTTGGAGACAACACACCGTCAACGAAAGACTGTGTGATACCAGCTTTCCAGTGCTGAGGTCTTGGCCAAGAAAGACTTGCTGGACAAGTTCTGACTTTGATCCATACCTGTATAGTTAGCCAGTTACAGAGAAAAAGAGGTCGCCCGTCTAGATGACTTGTGACGAGGGCTGTTATTTAGCAAGACCTAGTAAGAAACAATGAAGGTATCACCCACTTGGTTCTGCATGGTTTTCCTTCCCTCTGCGTATAATGTATGCACCCTAGGCTACGGCCCCCAGGCTCCACCCCCTCGCAGCTGTGCTCAAGTGCTTACTATGTTGAATACCTCAGCGCCAATGAGATTTAATTGACAACGCAAAAGACGGGTAAATTAAGGCAAGCACAATAGCTCAGGCTATGATTAAAAAAAAAAGAACCCATTGTTCAGGCCTCCCTCCAACCCCCCCCCCCGAGCCGCTGGATGTAGTTGACATACCGTCAGCGCCTTCATCCACTTGTCTGAACAGAACAACGCACTCCACCAGCCCAGCCTAGTACCTGCTCTGAGCTCATGGATTCTGAAGCCTGCATAAACACCGCAGTCGCCGCGGCGCAGGCTGCTCGTCTGACGCAGCCGTGGGCCGTCTGCGACGCCTGCATACGCCGCCTTGCAGCGTGTCCGGGCATAAACCTGAGTCTGAGCGGCAAGGCCGACAGGACGAGACAAGCGTTGAGAATGGGTTTCTACGAGGACGACGGCGATACAGAGTCCTTTCGAATCCACGACACCTCGCTGTCAGTCGTGACCTGGGGAGAGCTCAGGGCTGCTGCCGGCGAGGGCTGTGCGCTCTGTACTGCTGTTTGTGAACGGGTGCTCGGCGGGCTGAGGTCCCCTTCCCGATTGCAGATGGAGTTCATGAGATTGAAGACAGTTCCCAGAGGCGCGAGCGATCTTGCGCAGCTCGGCCTACCGGGGGGAGACGATGGCCGCGAAATGGGTGGGGGATTGTTCAACGGCGGCTTCGAGGATGTCGGGCCACTCTTGGAATCTCTGACGTTGACGTTTGACCGATCTCACAATGAAGGAGCCTTCAAGCTCATGATGACGCCTTCCTATCGCCCTGGAGTACCTGACGCACAGAAAGTGCCGTACTTTGAGACATTTGAATGGGGCTTGTTTGCCGTGAATGCAAAGGGTCAGATATCTCTTCTCATGGTATACCAGGAGCCTTGGTCATGGTTTCTAACTCTGGGTTAGACAACGATCATCTTGTGGAAGCCATTCGCAGCTATGGGGCCAATCTGGACATCGGTGGGGACGCTGCATTCTCCCGAGCAGTGACTTGGGTAGATCGATGTCGGCGAGAGTGTGAACATGACCACTCCGTAGGCTCAATGCAGGTATCGATCGCCCGGCCTGGGCGGCTGGTCGATGTCGCGCCGCAAGATGGCTCTCCAGATGATGATCTTGCTCTTGTACCGGGCGACACACCGGGTCTCGGGGAGTATGTAGCCCTCAGCTACTGCTGGGGCCAGCGGGACCAGCCTATGGCAACGACGACTGCCAATTTGCGCGACCGCATGGAACGGGGCTTTTCTCTGTCCACGATGCCCGAGACGATCCGTGACGCAGTACTGGTCAGCCGCAGGCTTGGCTTCCGATACCTTTGGGTGGACTCGTTGTGCATTCTTCAAGACTCCCGCCCAGACAAAAAGGCGGAGATCAAAAAGATGGCCGGCATTTTTGAGGGTGCCTTCCTCACCATCGTTGCCGCGAGCGCCTCCGTCGTGACACAAGGCTTTTTATACCCTCGACATGTGGAAACCCCGCGGGAAATCAACAGCATTCCGGTCTGGAACCACGATGGCCGTGTCGGGCGCGCATTGCTTCAAGAGCCCAGTCTAGTACGCTCGGAGCCAGACCCGATTCACTATCGCGCCTGGACTCTCGAGGAGCTGCTGCTCTCCCCTCGAAGGCTTGTATACTCGGGCCGTCAGCTGATATGGACGTGCCGCGGCTTTCAGGCAAAAGATGGGGGATGGGAGGATCGCGAATTCTTCTATCTCGACTCCGAGCTGGACCCTTACTGGCTCTCCCAGGGACTTCAACAAGAACCGTCTGAGATGGAAGATGATGAATCCAGCCATGAGCCACCTACTCCGATGATATTCAAGGCCTATTGGGCTGATGTGCTGCGACAGTACACAGCACGAACACTTACCCACCCTCAAGACCGGCTAGTCGCTGTGCAAGGCATCGTCTCCAAACTCAGCGACCTCACAGGTCATCATTACGAAGCTGGCATATGGAAAGACTACCCCATCTCCAGTCTCTGTTGGCACTACGATTCCGAAGGTGGCAAAGAGGATGACCTGGCCCCGGCCAATCAGAAGATGACCATTCCAGAGACGAGAGACCAAGCAATCAAGTGTCCAACTTGGTCGTGGGGCTCGGTAACGGATCCAGTCTGTCTCCCCGACGAGCCTTTCACAGAGTCCTGGGAGGCAGAGCCAGACAAATTAGCAGAATTCCTTGACGTCGTCCCACCCAAGGCCACAGAGGGATCGAGGCTGGTTATGCTCCGCGCGAGCTGTCTCAAGGTTGAGGAAATTGAACTCCTCGATCTTGCCACCACATGCGCCCAGCGGGATGAGCAGGACTGGAAATACTTCCCGCCTGTGGACGGCCATGTGTTTTGCAAGACTGCGCAAGAGCATGGCGGTGTCGAGTCCCATGAGCTCGATCTCCTGATCTGGCCAGATACGCAGCAGATCTGGCGCCTAGCACCAGAGAGGCTGCGCTTTGTATGCCTCCGCTACTTCGACGGGACCCTGCGCGGTTTGATCGTGACGTCAACCCGTGAAATCGATATTTATGAACGCATCGGATACTTCGAGGCGGTGGTACGGGGGAGCGAAGACGATTCGGATGATGACATGATGGCCGTTGACGAAGCCTTCCAGGAGGCTGCTGGTCGCATTCCCAGGGAGATACTTTGGCCGCAGGAAACTGTACTGATTGAATGACGAATAGGTCACGATGGAAGGACAATCAGTAAGGGAAAGTACTGAAAAGATAGTTGCTATAATATTGAGCATAGATTTCTATTCGTACAGCACTAAGCCGTGTTGATTATCGCGGGGCTGCAAGTCTGGAAGAGTGCTGAGCAGAGGCTGCTGAGGTTTGACATTATTATTATCATTGTTATTATTAATAATATTATTATTAAATTCTTTCTTGCTCAAAAGCAACACAAGAAAGTCCAAGGAAATAAATGCAAAGGTGGGAAAGAGAGGGGGTGGAGTGGAGTGGAAGGAGGGTTGTCTTGAATGACTAAGGGTGAGATCAATCGCAGGAAGGCTCCAGGACCCCTTCGCTACTCCGCCCCGCGCCCGTCTTACTGCCCCGCCCTAGAATCCCAAGCTCATCCTTTCTTCACCAAATTACAAAACCTGAGCAGCTGAACAAAACAACATTCATTCATTCATTGGGGTTGTCTGCTGCTGCCCATACACCCCTTAATCAATTGAGTCGCCGGACCTCTTCCTGTCCCTTTCCCAATTCCGACTCGGTCATTCTCTCTACTTCGCCTCGTCCTTGACCATCACAGCCCCCCACCACCAACACAACCACCCAGCATGGCCGCCGTTACCGCCGCCACGACCCTGCCTGCTGTCCCGGCGGGCACAACCATCCGCGTCGGCACACGACGCTCCGCGCTCGCGCTGAAGCAGTGCGAGATCGTCATCGGCGAGCTGCAGCAGGCCCACCCACACCTCAAGTTCGAGACCGTGACCGTCTCCGTCATGGGCGACCGCGACAAGACAACGCCGCTGCCGAACCTGGGCAAGGGCCTGTGGACCTCGGAGCTCGAGGCCATGCTCACCTCCGACACGCCGCAGCTCGACATGATCCTCCACTGCCTCAAGGACATGCCCACCACCCTCCCCGCGGGCTGCGTCATCGGGTGCATTACCAAGCGCGAGGACCCGCGGGACGTGGTGGTGTTCAAGGCCGGGCACCAGGGCAGATACAAGAAGCTGGCCGATCTGCCCGAGGGTGCTGTCATTGGGACGAGCAGCCTGCGGCGGGCGGCACAGCTGAGGAGGAAGTACCCTGGCCTGGTGTTCAAGGACATGCGGGGAAACATCGACACCAGGATGAGGAAGTGCGACGACGAGAGCCTGGGCTTCGACGCGACGATCCTCGCCGCGGCGGGGCTGCTGCGGATGAACATGGGCCATCGGATAGGGCAGTTTCTGGACAGCGAGAGCGAGGGCGGTGGCATGCTGCACGCGGTCGGCCAGGGCGCGCTGGCGGTCGAGGTCCGAGAAGGCGACCAGGCGACGCTGGGTCTGCTGAAACCCATCTCCGACACAGAGACGATGCTGGCTTGTGAGGCGGAGCGGACCGTCATGCGCACACTCGAGGGCGGCTGCAGCGTGCCAATTGGGGTGGAGACGCACTGGGTCCCTGGTGAGGACGGCGTCGGCAGCAACCTGCGGCTGAGGGCAGTGGTTGTCAGCATCGATGGCCAGGATGGCGCCGAGGTCGAGCTCAAGGGCGATGTGGCAGACCCAGAGGCCGCTTATGCCCTGGGCAAGAAGGCCGCATCGATACTTGTGGAGAAGGGTGCGAGCAAGATCCTCCATGTCATCAACAAACAGCGGGCAGAAACGCCCGGCACGGCCTCAGCTGCTAGCGCCGCAGCTGCCCCGGCGGCATGATCGCGACAAGCATAGACGGCAAAGACGCGCCCATCGTTTTGTTTCATTCTTCTTCTTCTATCAGATACAGCAAGGCGGACAGATCGAGCCATGCATTTGTGTAAATATGAACAGCAACGGTCTACCGGATAGACCCTGCCTCCGTACTCTCTCAACGCCATCCCATGTCCCCATTCAATGCTTCTCTCGCCTCCTTCTTTCCAGGTTGAACTGTTATATATGTATGCTTTGCAAACCCCAGGCACCGCACAGTATCGAGTCGTCGGTCCCGAGATATCCATTCTGTGGGGGGAGAAAAAATTCTCAATTTTTGTTCTTTTTTTGGTCTTATATCCTCCCCCGCCCTTGATCCCGGCGCGCCTCTTCAGTGATCTCCCTCCGCGGCCGTGAAAGCTTTGTATTCCTCCACATCCATCAGGCCCTCCAGGTCCTTGACGCCCTCCTCGTCCACGGTGACCTTGGCGATCCAGCCCCCGCCGGCGCTGTCGTCCTCAGGGACCTTGTTGATGGTGCCGGGCTTCTCCTCCAGCTCGAGGTTGATGTGGGTGATCTTGCAGGCGATGGGGGCGTTGATGTCGGCGGCGGACTTGACGCTCTCCACGGCGCCGATGGCATCACCTGCCGCCACCTCCTTGCCCTCCTCGGGCAGCTCCACGTACACGACGTCGCCCAGGGCCTCGGCGGCGTACTCGCTGATGCCGATCACGCCTGTCTTGTTGTCGGCGGAGAGGTCGATCCACTCGTGGTCTTTGGTGTACTTGCGGATGGGGCCTATTGTTTGCGGCACAGAGATCAGCCTCACGGTGCGTTTTGGCAGATTATGTCACTAAGGAAGAAGAAGAAAGAAAAAAGAAAAAAAAAGGAGAGGGGGGGGGGTTTGTGGTGCAGGCGTGGTGTGAAGGTGGTGTGTGGGTGGCTCCAAAAAGGGGGGGGGGGGGCTTTTCCGGCCTCGGAGTGAGAGGAGATGGAAGGGAGGGAGGGAGAGCTTCTTCTTCTTCTTCTCTCTTACAGATAGCGCTCGCAGAGAAGGGCCGGGCAGCGCTGAACCGCGACGAAGCAGCTGCTGGGCGTGCGGCGGCGCGGAGCACGGTAGACGAGAGGGCTGTCGGCCCTGCGACCCGCATGCAGCGTGCGATTGAGGCCATTGCTACGTTGCTGAGGCTGTGTTGGCAGGACAGGCTTTGCTGCTGCGGCTGGGGAGCTTGTTGGGAGGTGGTGGGATGGAGAGATGGAAGCGGCGCAGGGTCGGGAAGGGCGAGGAAAGCTCTACTGAGATAAAGTGATGCCCGCCCCAAAAAAAACATGACGATTCATGTGTTTGCCGGAGGCCGATTGGATATCGGCGCATTAAAGTTTGCTTTGGGTAAGCGGCTGGTTCAGTAGTCCTAACCCTGAGCCATCTCAAAGGACTTCAATACTTCTTCTCCTTCCCCTCTCTCTCTCTCTTTCTCCCTTCTTTCCCTAATAGAAAGGTATATTCATATGTATATATCTGTTAAATATATATATACACGAATGGAGCAATGTCCCTTTTCCCTGTATCTTCACGAATGAGCAACATCTTTGATTGTTCCATGTCAAGATGAGACCTAAGCTGCCGCTCATCCAAGAAGAGCGTCGACTGTGGGTTCTTGAGAAGGGAGGCACGGAGAGAGAGAGAAAGAGAGAGAGAGAGAGAGAGAGGAAAAGAAGAGCTTCAAAATGGTCTGGAACGATGCTGTTCCTCTCGAGTCATAACCGTTGTAAGGCTCCAGCAGCCTTGGAAGTCACCTGGGAAAAAACCTGGCTACTCATCCTTGGAGTAGACCGTCATCGTGGAGTCCTGAAGCTGCTGGTAGAAGTCTGAGTGATCACGATCTCATGGACTGTGGGCTCGGGGCTCCCGAGGCCTGCCTAGAGAAATCAGATGTTGGGAGTCATGATCGTGAATCTGACACCATTCTGCCCTGCCCCCCCCCCTTTGGTGTTGTGGCTGCAGTTAATGGACGAGGCTCGTGGTAGAAGATAAAATCATCTCAGGGGCCGAGAGCGGAGAATAGGATAGCGCCCGCTGTGGGAAGAAACGTGCCGACGGGTCGGGAGTACTAAATAAATTATTGTAGGGATGGATGCCTTTTCCGTCCACTATCCAGAGCAGGAGACGACCACAATGTCTTGACCTCCTCATCGAGAAGCAGGAACCACAATTTGGTGCACAACAGCATGCACTGCAGTGCTCACCTGTTGAATACATGAGTAGAGTCAGCCAGGCGAGTTGTCACAAAAAAAAAACTTATGAATAATAGGTAGAAAAGACGGTCTGCAGTCCCAGGCAGGGGACTTGGCGTCAGGTCGGCGTTGACGGGGGGGGGGGGTTGGAAAATGGAATACATACAGCATCATGGCTGCATGTAGGACTTGCAGCAGGAGGGTTGCATCCAAGGTATGGGATGGCCTGCAGCAATAGAAGGTGTGCTTGTCCAGGTGGGCGGATCTCATTCGCACGACCCTCACACACACACTGCCCTGGCAGTGACCCCTCAGTGGGCCACCCCTCTTCCCCATTGGGACCTATGATCAGTGCCTAGCACCACCCCTGGCTAAGGGCGGCTGATTGGCTTACAGCAGGCGGCCGCAGCAGGTCTGTTAGTGTTTACTTTTACAGGCTGGGAAGGGAGAACCACGCGCCTGAGCCCTCTAGACGTTCAACAGGCGGGATCGCTGCTAAGTACTAACAGAAACGAAGTACCTGGGACACCAATCAAGCAACAGAGCTTACGTTCTTGACCAGACCGTACCCGACAAGCTGCCAAGTAAGGAGGAGGGGCGGGGGGGGGGGGGGGGGATAGGAAGAGCAACAAAAAAGGAAAAAAAGTGGAGAGAAGTGTAAATGTAAAGAGTGGCGGGAGAGGG
>JACWRQ010000113.1:0-26638 GCA_014849955.1 Cryphonectria carpinicola | reverse complement strand
AAAAAAAAAAGAAAAAAAAAAAAAAATAATAGGAAGAGAGGAGGGACAAAAGAGAGAAAAGAAGGAAGGGGAGAGGAAAAGAAAAGAAGAAAAAAAAAAAAAAAAAAAAAAAAAAAAAAAAAAAAAAAAACCGAAAGAAAAAAAACACAAACGTAGAGAAATCAGGTTAGGTGGGAGAGGAGTCTCTGCAAGACAAGAGAGAAAAAAGACAGGCTTCTTTATTATTTTCCTCGTGCACGTCGCGGTTCGACGTGTTGTTAGTGCTGCTGTTGCTACTGCAGCGGGTTGACGTTGACCCACCGTGACCCACTACCAGGCCAACCAATGGTACACTGGACTGGACGAACCTTCACTACAGCCACTGCAACGAAAGTCTGTGCTACAAAGATCAATCGTCGACTCACTGCGCCCCTCCCAACGAAGGGCGAAGAGGGAGAGAGAACCACAGAGTCAGAAGAAGAAGAAAGTGAGTAATGAGGGTGATGATGATGATTACACACATCTCTTCCCAGCCTCCCTCCCTTGATCTCTTTTTTTCCCTCTCCCCTCTATCTCGTCACTTATCTCTTTTGCTTGGGTGGTGCCTGGCTGCTTTGCTTCGTCAGCCTCCTCCCTCCTCCTTCTCCCTTCGTGTCGCAATCGCAATCCCACAAAAGAGGGAAGAGCAGGCGCTACCACAGCACACCCCCCCCCTTCCCCTCCCCCAACATCCTTGACCTTGACCTTGCTTGCAGCCCACCACAGCATCGCTCCAACCATTTGTCGCCGTGTGGACGCGGAGAGCTGTGTGGATCGGGATGCGGGCTCGTCTTTACATACAACTTCCTCCCTGACCTTCATCCCGTCCAACTACTATTCCATGCTGCTATTCCGTACCTCGAATCTCCACCAGAATTTCAAGTCGCGAGACGTCATCGTCGCCGCCCTGCCCGACGTCTGTCTATCCCAAGACACCCCTTCTCCTCCATCAGATCAGTTCAACAGACACGCCCTCTTTCCCATGAAGCCGTTACTCCTGGCATAAGGCCGCTTTTGCTCCTCCTCCTCGTCCTCCCTGCCCCGGCATCACCTCGATATCCTCCTCCCTAAATCCCCCCTTCTTCTGCTCGGGGATACACACACACACACACACCACACCACCACATCGTCCCTTCTCCCAAGGCCAAGACTACCACGAGGCATTATCACCGCCAACCTGGGTCAGTGTGCCCCCCCCCCTCCCCCCGGCGACGGGATCGTTTCTTTTGGCGAAACCACCCCTCCTTCTTCCTCCGCCTATCCGAATCAACGTCCATTCGCACATGCGGCTTGCCGGGCTTTCCCATACACCCTGTCTCACCTCCCAGCCGCCGCCCCTCCTCCTGCGCGTGTATTAACTCGGGTGTCACCTCACAGATTCCTCTACCTTGACTGCAGGGTCTTCGGCCCAGTTTTACGACGCCACGGAAATTATGGACGACCAGGCGCCGGCAGACTTCCAGGAGGAGACCATGGGCGGCATGGAGGGCTCACCAAACATGATGGGCGGGAGCACCTTCGAGAACGGCAACGGGGACGCCGCTATGACCGACGCCCCCCATTCCGAACATATGATGATGGATCCCAACGCGCGCTACACAACCCCTCCTGTTCCCCAGCCGGGCAACAACCTCTCGAGGCCGCCCTCGCAGCTGTCGAGCCAGAGCTACCCGGACCGCGTCGGCGCGGGCGTACCCGGCGCATCAGACCAGAATAACGCAAACGGCCGAAACCACGTCGTGATAAAAGTCGGCATGGTGGGAGACGCCCAGATCGGCAAGACCTCGCTCATGGTCAAATACGTCGAGGGCAGCTGGGACGAGGACTACATCCAGACCCTCGGCGTCAACTTCATGGAGAAGACCATCAGCATCCGGAACACCGAGATCACCTTCAGCATCTGGGATCTGGGCGGCCAGCGCGAGTTCGTCAACATGCTGCCCCTGGTCTGCAACGACGCCGTCGCCATCCTGTTCATGTTCGACCTGACGCGCAAGAGCACCCTCAACAGCATTAAGGAGTGGTACCGACAGGGCCGCGGCTTCAACAAGACCGCCATCCCCATCTTGGTCGGCACAAAGTACGACCACTTTGTCAACTTCCCACGCGAGGACCAGGAGGAGATATCAAATCAGGTACGGATTATGTCTGGCGGTGGACAACAGGGAGAGAGAGAGAGAGAGAGAGAGAGAAAGAGAGTCTGGGAACCCAAGCGCTGATTTTCATTTATTCATTTACAGGCACGGCGATTCGCCAAGGCCATGCGTGCTGCATTGATCTTCTCCAGCACAAGCCACAGCATCAACGTTCAGAAGGCATGCTACACACGAGAGAGCTCATCTGGTCCCTTTCTCAAGAATCACACGCTAATATGCTCGTAGATCTTCAAGATTGTGCTCTCAAAGGCATTTGACCTAAAGTGCACCATACCCGAGATCGAAAACGTCGGCGAGCCTCTTCTCCTATACCAAAACTGCTAAGGTCGACAACGCGAAATAGCAGCAGAGCCATCGAGCCACCCACCTATACACATACTCTTATTATGCCTGGTACGCTGAGGCTATAGCGCGAGGTTTTCTAGAGCGATACTCCTCGTTAGGCACCCGCGACAGAGCCCAAGTACCGGCCCAAAACCTACTCTTCTCGAGCTCTAGACCAATTGTCAGAGAATTTCCCTCATACAACACAGATGATCGAAGCTTCAATACGGCGGCAGCTGATCATTATACCCCCAACCACCCCTGTGTAGATTGGCGCGGAAGCCCATCATCATCAATCACGCAAGGTCCAAAACAAAGTTTTGACCTGATACCTTTTTACAGTTTTCTACAACTGTTCTTTTTGTTTCTCCTCTTTCTTTTCGGCCTTTTTTTTTTTCCTTCTTTTTTTTTCTCCCCCCCCCCCCCTCTCCCTCGAGAGGAGTGTGGGCTGGGGAAAGTTTCAAGAAAAAAAGAGAGAATTTATGTACGAGAGAAATTCCCAAGACTTGTTGAATGATGAGAGCGAGGAAAATAGGAGGCGGTAGCAGATAGCCCATCACATTTTCCACGGTGGTGAGAGAAGGGGGGGGGGGGGCGAAGAAAGTAAGTAAAAGAGGAACCCCAAGTGAAGATGCAGGCATACATGGGATGCCAGAAATGAAGAGAGAGAGAGAGAGTAGTCATTTCTTCCGGGTCTTGATTTCAAGCGAGGTGCATGTATGCTGTTATAGGAAAGGAGAGGAGCAGAGAGGAAAAGAGGACGGTGTGGCGGCGGAGGACCGGGCCAAGAATCCTCTCACCACTGCTAAAAGAAAACTACCATTACGATTATTATTATTACTACTACTACAACTTACTACTACCATTTCCAAAAGATGGTCTTCTGACAGCTCACACCAAAGATTTTTGTTGTTTTCCGCAGGAAGGAAGGTCTTGGGCACGGTAGAGATGACTTGAGGATCATAGGTCTTGGTGATATTAACGTCCCTGTCTTTGTCTCTATTTTCATCAGTGTTCGTAGGTGTGAGCGTGAGTCGGTGAGGAACCTAAGTCTACTTTCCGAACATACAACTGCTGTCTAATCCCTGGTCTAAACAATGACTGACTCTGTGTAGATGCTCCTTCTTCAAAGGCACGCACACACCAACGTTCAGCCTGGATCCTCTTTCGTTCCGACTCCCACCTTCGTTTCTACTAATGTCACGCTCCCTGTGCCATCATAATACCTATTTTGTTCATACTTTGCCAGAGGCCTTGGATTAAAAAAATCCACATCTGGAGGCTAGGCCTGCCTCTCAAGCGTTGGCGTTCTCACTGCCTCCACGCCGACCAAAGACCCTCCCCCAGATGCCCCGCCCTGTGTTTGGCTGCGCCGGCGACCCTCCATCATTGGCAGTACGGCCTTGAGAGGAGAACACAAACTTTGTCAGTTGACTCATCTGACAGCGGTGACAAGATGGTGATGATGATGAATTGTACAATGCATGCAGGAACTAGCAGCATAGCCTACTACATGAAGATGGCTTCGACCATACCACGCTGAATGCGGGCAGGATGCGATAATGATGACTACAACAATGATCAAGGTGCTGGGGGAAAATGCGCGCGATCATAGGCGTGAACAAACGTACCAGCGACACTATTCTCCTTCCCAACACCAGATGAGTCCACAGTTCGGTTCAGTCCGTCCAAGGCATGGCCGGCGCTCTGTAGACTTGCGTTCAATGAGGCGATCTGGTGGTTAAGATCTGGAGACTGCGACGAGGATGACGGCGCCCAATTGCCCGGCATCATGGCCTCTGGGTGCGGCGACTTGCGGAAGACGGCCGACTCTTTGATGACTTCATCATCATCGACAGAGTGCGGGTCTCTTACCGCGCCGGATGGCGAGAGGATCCGCACATCGTGATGAATGTCGTGGCCCTCATGAGCAGACGAGCCTTGATCGATCACTCTGTCCGAGCCAAGCTCGTGGGCAGATCGAGCCCTCGGAGCTGGGAGGGTGAGATCTCTGTGGATATCGTGCCCTGTTGCTTTCGGCTGTGCTGCAACAGCGCCATCTTGGTGAATGTCATGTGCTTGGGGCTGCTTTTGCAGCAAGACGAAAGTCTTGTCCAGTTCTAGGTTATGAGGCTGGACAGTCCTGTTCTGCTGCTGGACCAGCATATCGTCAAGGAGCTCGTGGGGAAACAATTGCTGCGGGCCAGACACGACAGGGTCAGCATCAAGATAGTGACCTGGAGCGATCGTTCGCACTGGTATCAATGTGTCGGCTGAGATGCGATGCGCGCCACGCCCGGTGGGTTCTGCGTTGATGACCCTGTCTTGGGCAAGCGTATGACCTGGAGCTGCTCTGCTGCTGCTGACGAAGGCATCAGCCGAGATCCTGTGGAGACCTTGAGGTTGACTTCGCGAGATGAGTACTGTATCTTCCGACAGCGAGTGAGTCCTGGCATGAGGAAGCCCCCTGAGCACGTCGAACGCGCCGATGGCTTCTGCAGCCTTGAGCGAGGTAACAGGATCAGCCCCGCCAGTTTGCACCATTGCTTGGTAACGTTTGATGGCATCCTCCTTTGCTGGCTCAGTCATGGGCCCTTCGCCAATCGAGATCCGGGGAATGGTCCCTTCGATCTGATGGAGGTTTTCGACGACGGCCTTGGCATCTTGAGACTGCTCGTCCTCCTTTGTTTTTGGGGTTCGCCTGAACATGCTCCTGAATTTACCCTTCGACTTCCCTGCCTCAGCTGGTGTGGCCTCGGCCGTATCAGGACCAGTCTTGGGAGCGTCGACCACCAACAGCGTGTCAATGTGGCTCAGGTTACCAACCCCTTGCTCATCAGCATCCAGCCTGGTACTCGGCTTCCACTTGCCAGGAACCCTCTCAATGACAGGTCTGTCCGTCGGGGCTAATTCAGTGATCGGTTCGACCGCAGTATCTTGCCGAATGGCAGCTCCTTCGGTAGTTGTCTCTGTTGCCTCGGCTTCGGTAGTATCTTTCTCTTCCGTTGCACCTGTCTGGCCAGCCAGAGGAGTAGCCCCTCGGCCAGTGGCTGATGATTCCTTCGCAGGTTCCTTAGGTACCTGCGTCGCTGTGGATGGTCCCGCTTCCTCATCAACGGTCTCCTTTTGTCCGACTGGGGTGGGAACAGGTGGCGCCGGCGCTTTGAGCGTAGCAAGGCTGGGCTCTTCTGCCATAAAGCTGGTGAAGGGGCTGAGACGAGCGGGCATCCCGGAGTGTTGAGTAGTATCCTCTGACTCTGCCGCCTTGCCTTTGCGTTTGTGCCTAATCTTGTCTTTAACTGACATAGCTTTCGGCTTCTTTACTTCCTTGACGTCCGCTAGCACCTTCTGAACAGGAGAGGGATGCGGAGGGGGCAAAGGCTCAGGAGGAACAGGTCTCATGAGCATACCCTCCTGCGGGTGGGGCTGGAGTTCCACTGGAGGGATGTTCTCGTGATGGCGAATCTCGGCCAGATTGCGAATGGTGGTCGCATTGTGGGCAAAGACATTGAGTGATTTTTCGTGGTGCGGCTGGAGATCGTAGAAACGGGTGATTTCCTTTGATTGCTGATGGGCCAGAACGCCACCTCCAAACCCTTTTATTATCGAGAGCCTAGGTTAGCATAAAGAAGAAGAGCAGGGTTCGAACCGCCTTGCCTAAAAGACTCACAGGGTATAACAAGGGACATGAAGCCGTAGCCAACGCATGATGAGTTGCACGGGTTGAACTCAGCTGGGTCCAGGTCTCCGGTCCGCCCCTGCTTGGCTTGTCGCAGTTCAAACTGGGTCTTGCCATAGGTGATGCAAGGTAAGAGCAAGCCCTGTGTGACCTCGGACTTCTTGGTGTTGCTGCACGCGCTCGACCGGGTGTATTCCTAGGCACCAGGGGCAGCGCTGGCCTCGCTGGCAACGTCGACGATTCTATCATCGGTGGTCACAAAGTTGTGTAGCCTTGGTGACAAGCGCGGCGCACAGTGGAAACACCTCTCAATGTCGTGTACTGCTTTTCGGAGGTCTTCAAGGGGAATTGCACCGCCGGGACTGCTGCTGCCAGCTTGATTCGAGGAGGGATTGTCCATGGTTGGCATGAAGAGGGGCAGGCGGAGGCGAGAGGTTACCCAAACAACGTGTAAAACAAGAAAAACGAATAGAACTCGAAACAATAATCAAGAAGAACAAAAATCCGAAGGCTGAACGACTGGAATGACCGTGGGGGGGGGGGGGGGGGGAGCGGAGAGGGGGGGGGAAAGCAGAGCAAAGCAGAGCACCCAGAAGGCGCAAAACAAACACAAACTTTGAGAAGTGACGATAATGAGGACATTAGGGGGGAGGGTTGGCGGGGTGGGGTGGTGGGGGAGGGTGGGGGGGGGAACGGCCAAGGTGTGGTCAAGAAGGAGGCGAAGTGAGCTGACGGTGATCCAGACGGATGAAGAGGGAGAGAGAGAGAGAGAGAGAGAGAAAGAGGATCGCCATTCATCACATGGACGTTGTATGAAAACGATCAACATGCCAGGTCTGGTCCTGGAAGGCACGTCTTGGTGGAAGATGTATTTTCGGCCCACGCCTTCAGCCCTTCATGACGGACGGATGATCAAACCGTAGACGTGGAAGGGACCACCACCTCAAGCCCTTCCTTCACCACCGGCCCCGCAGCCGCTCAGCGATGAATTGCATCACGGGCAGCATCTCCTCTCGGTTTGCGGGCATAGTGCTGTCTGCCTTTTTCCACTTCACCTCCCGCACATCCACAAATTCCTGCCTCAGGGTATCGATGGCGTCCTCGTCGACAGCCTCACAAGATCTCCCGTGACAGATCAGCACTGGCGTCTCGGACTTGGACCGCCCGCTCAGGCTCGGGACCATGGACATGGGCAGGGGACCCCCAATGGAGATGACGCCCTTGAGGCTCTTGGGGGGCTCAATAGACCTCCCGTTCTCGTCTTCCCTGACCTCCTCGACCTTGGGCCCTTCGCGGATCTTGGAGGCCAGGCCCACAGCCAGCGAGCCGCCCTGTCCAAAGCCGAACAGTAGAATGTCAGGCAGCTCCCACCCGCACTTGTCCAGGAGCGTCTCCCTGATGAGCCTGTTCACGATCAGGTCATAGGCCTTGCTGAAACCCGGGTCTGCGTCCAGCTCGCCGGACTGGGTCGCTAGGTTCAGGTCATCGCCCCAGTGGAAGTGCCGCGGTGGGCCGCTGTCGAGAGGTAGGCCCAACAGTGCTGGTGGGAGCGGGTTCGTGCCCCTGACTGTGATGGCGAGGACGCCAGGCAGGTTCATGCTCCTGGCGAAACTCGCAAAGGAGGTATCTGCATCGCCCAGCCCGTGGAAGAGGATCAGGATGGCGGTGGTGGACTCGGGAGGGGAAGGGAAGTGCAGGACAAGTTTCAGGTCGGGTGAAAGCGACGTGAAGTCTTCAGCCTTCGGGATACGGATTTTGGGCGGCATTCTGGAGAGAATTTGAGGAATGCAGTCAAGGTACCCAAACAAGCGAATATGTTTTGACGATGAGCCTCCAGAGGTTGATCTCAACAACGCGCTTGTTCGTGAGCTATGTCATTTACTTGCAGCTATATAAAAAAGGCTTGTGAACAAAGAGACAGGCAAACACCCTAACCCTGACAGCACTGGGAGGGCGGCTTCTTTTTCCCTCTCTTTCTTTTTGACAATTTCGCCTATGCACCATCTGAGACTGCGAAGATGTGTAAATATATATATATATATATATGTGTGTGTGTGTATTTGTGTGTGTATAATAGTAATATACTATCTGCATGTATACAAGCCATGCTTCTACGTTCTGCAGTCACCAGGGGGGGTATCCAGCCCCAGAAAGATATACATCTGCGCCCAAAAAAAAAATACAACACCTCAATCAACCATCGTCACCACGCTGCCCCCAGAAACCTCCCGACTCTCGAGGCTGGATGCCCCAGGCTTCATATGCTCCCACTCGAAATCCGCATCCCACACACCAGCCTTGGTGTAATCAAGAGTGGTCGTCCCATACACATACGCAAACCGGAAGTACTCCTTCAAACCCAGCCCGGCCTTCCTGTTCCACGTGAACGATCTGTCCTCGAAGTCCTCGTCGTCCTCAAAATAGCCTTTGAACCGCTCGACATCGTTCACGAGGAGGCTGATGCCGTCCAACCTGATGTTCGTCCTGGGCGGCGCCTCAAAATGGAACGTGATGTTGGACAGCTCGGCCCCGACCAGGATCTCTGGTGCGTCAGCGAGCCTGGGGAGCGCCGAGCCCAGCTGTCCGTCTCTCCGCAGGGCACTGGATGTCTGCAGGATCGGGTCCCAGCCCCAGCGCGCGATGCCGTTGATGAAAAGACCGATGAGAAGGCCCTGGTACAGGAGCGCGGGCCGCGTCTGCATGCTTGTTCCGGTGAGCAGGACGAGTGCGAGGAAGTAGTGGTGGATGCGGAGGTGCAGATCCCATATGCTCAGGAACAGGCAGGACAGGATGCCCCCCAGCAGCCCGAGGTATAGTCTGCCGTAGGAGACGAGACGGCCCTCCTGGCGGAAGAACCAGATCTGCTTGAGCACGATCAAGAACAGGGCAAGGACGATGATGATCAGCGCGAGGAACCCGCCAGGCTGCTGTCGTATGTCGTGGGCGGTGAGCCTGCTGATGGGGATGTTGGGGCTCAGGGTGTAGTTATCCAGCGCGCCCACCCAGCAGGCCCCCAGCCAGAGGACCGTCTTGTCGACCTGCGCGGTCAGACCTTTCAGCGTGCGGCGGATGGCCATCTTGTCGTACATGACCCAGGCCACGAACATGACGGGTAGGTATCGCCCCAGGATGATGGTGAACAGCTCTCGGAACGAGCTGTGGTTGGGGGTATCCGAGACAAGCCCGACGTGCCAGAAAACCCCGGTGAAGACTGTGAAGAAGAACAGCGAGGGCGATGTGGTGAACAAGGAGAGGACAGTGGTGAAGACGACCGAGACCACAAGCAGGGGCCACCTCATATCCCGCGCTCTGCACTGCACACTCTCTTCGAACAGGTACGACTTGGGGAAGTATGAGTCGAACCCGATGCTCTCGATGCCGTTCCGCCACGTAGCGCCGAAGCTGGACCGCTCGCCAACAAGCTTGACAACGCCACAGCCGCCTTCGGCATTGGAGATGATGCCAGCATGTATGGCCGCGCCACAGATGAACGAGTCTGCCCGGTAGGCCCCGTATGCGTCTGTGGTATTGACTGGCCCGCCCACGACGAGGGGTCGGTAGTTGATCAGCTGGTCGCCCACCGCGCGCGGCTCGCTCAACTGGTAGCTAGCACAGTTTGCTGGACATCTGAACGCGAACCCGGTCCCCTGAAAAGGTCGACAGCGGTTGCCGTTCAGGTCGCACTGGTTCCCTCGGCCCCAGAAGTAGTTGCCACACCCGATCTCCTGTGGTCTGCCCCAGGGTTTGAGCTCGGTCAGGCTGCTCTCCTGCCGCTTGACCAGGGAGAAGGTCAGGACCCAGAGCAGGATGTAGCCGGTCAAGAGCAGGATCCGATGCCTTCTCCTGGGCAGGTACTTGTCGAGGAGGAGGATAGGAAAGTGCTGAACGGTCGGAAAGAGGGGCGTGATGCGGAACACGACAGGGCTGGAGGGCCCCTGCGCCCATCGAAATGCAGACCGGCCGAGCTTTCTGACGGGGTATGGGATCCATCGCCAGTGCTTGCTGAGATTCTCCTCTTCCAAGAACCGCGGTAACGGGGTGGTCGGGTAGCCCTCCTGCAGTTCGTGCAGGCGAGGAGGCCCTTCAATCGGGGCGTCAGGGTGGTCCGGACTGCCCAGGCTCTGATCTTGGCTGCTGTGGCCTGCCTGCCCGTTGGCTGAGCTCATGATGAGCTGCGTCAGTCGCTTGGCGGAGGTGATAGATGAGAAACCCACGGTGGTGGGGGAAAGGGAAGGACCCAGTCGGCTGCCGAGGCAGGCGCGGATGGACACAGAATACAGGAAAGAGGGAGAAAGTGCAACCAGGTACCTTCCAGCGAAGGTCTTTTGGATTTTTTTCTTCTTTCTTTTTTAACCCCTTTAGGGTATTCTAGAAAGTAGGATGATGTACAAGTGAAGTAAACAAGAGTGCGTTTGTACCTTAAGTACGTGAGTAGATGATGCACTGCAGTCAAACGTTGTTGGATCAGCATGCGGCTCTCACGGCTCCTCCCGACATGCCCCGTCAGCGACTTTCTTCATTGGCTCTCTTCTTCGGACTTCACAGCGACAAGAAGTGTTTCATCAAAGGATTCGGTTGCCCTTTTGGCCGTGTTCCTTTTCTTTTTTTCTTTTTTTTTTATATAAAAAATTCAATTGAAACCAACCCCCTCTTTTCCCCCAATTATACGTCTTTTTCCCTCACCTTTTTGTCTCCATTCCCCTCTCCCTTTTCTTCTTCTTTTCTTAAACCCCTCTCTGAACCACTTTCTACTCCGACACCCCCACCAGGCTGTTGTATTTGCTCCCAGTCCCACTTGCATAGTTAAATAATCCAAGCCCGCTGTTCTGTCGTCCACGAGCAAGTCCCTCCTCCTCCGCCGCCAGGAACGGTCTCCTCGGCCCATCGCCATTGTCTTCTCTGCCCAGGATCTCTTCAAGGACCAATGCGATCCTCTCTGCCCCGATCCGTGCTCCGCCGATGTTGGGAGCTGCGGGGCCAAGCCTCAGAGCGGCCAGCCTGCCCGCTACGAAAAGGGGAACATCGTCCCTCCACATCAGATCCTCGTTCAAGCAGGGGAACCCTCCGACGCCGCGTATGGGATAGTCCCTCAGCAACTTCTGCATGTAGGGCAATGTGCTAAAGTCCGACTGGATGCCTGTGGCGAAGTAGATGTAATCCATCCGAGGCAAGCCCATGAGCATGGGCTCGGTCTTGATCCTCCACGCACCACCGCCTTCTATGTCGGAAAACATCTCAAAATGCGCGCCTGTCAGGACAGTCTTCTCAAACATCTTCAGCCGCCCGTTCGACAGGTGCGGTTTGAGCCTCTTCATGAAGGCCGGCGTGATGCTCCCGCCGCCCCGCGCCTCCTTGATGATCCCCAACCGCTCCTCGTCCGACTCGGCCTGGTGGAAATAGGCCTGGTGCAGGGTCTTGTACTTCCCCATCCAGTGCAGATCGACATCAAAAGCCTTTGTTCGTAAGGGCCCGCGCATGATGTGCCAGACCCTCCCGACGCCCTTGCGGATGGCAAGGTCCGAGAGCTGGGCCGAGGTGAGACCGCCGCCGACGACGAGGATGTTTGTCTGGCGGCCATCTTGCATGCGCTGCTGGACCACGGCGTCGGGGAACTGGTTCTGTGGTATTCTCATGCTGTGGCATGCTTGGGGCATCTTGTCGGCGGCTTTGGCACCGTCGTGTCCTGGGAACGACAACGAGGGGATCTCGGGCAGGACTGGTGCGTTGGCTGGCCCGACCGCGAGGATGACGGCGCGGGCAAGGCGCACTGATTGGTTTGTTGCGACTGTGAAGAGCTTATCCTGGGAATGGCTGTCCTCTGTGGTGCCATATCGGATGTCCGTGACCTCTTCTTTGTGGACGAGGCCAGCTTCCAGCTCATAGCGGCGAGCAACGCAGTCGCAGTGATCACAGAACAGAGACTGAGATGGGGTGTAATAGTCCCACTGATCCCGTTGGTTGATGTCGGCGGAATCCTCTCTTCTAGTGTGTAGATGTGAGCTCACAGGAGTTTTTACACAGTGTCAGGGATGTATTTAATACAATTACTTACCTGCCACCACTGAACCGGTTCTTCTTTTTTTGGTGCTTGCTGATCTCCTTACCCACACAACCTCTGATTTCAACCAGTTCCTCCGCCCTGCCCTGAAAATGGGCATGAGACAACAGCGAGTCGCGGTCCAGAGGATCAATATGCCAGAGCATGGGGCTTCTTAGATGACTGATGTCGAACGTGGAAAAGAGTCGTCTCCAGCGGCCCAGCCACTTATCATCGCTCGAGTCCAGGACCGCCATCTTGTAATGCGGCGGCTTGGTGCAGCAGGCGGGAGAGACACGTCCTGTCTTGGTCTGCTTCAGGGCGACCCTCTTTCCGTGTTTGTTCAGCCAGTGGAAGCGCCGGTGTTCTTCGTCGGTGAACATGGCCGAGGGAGCTTGTTCTCGGATCCTGGCGGCGGCGGCGAGGCCACAGGGTCCACCACCGATGATGAGGACATCAAAGACTTCAGGGTCATGGTCGAGGTGACACCAGTCATCTTTGATGGACTGTAAGTCTTCGTTATGATTAGTACCATGCATTACAGGTATTTTTTGACGCTGTGATGAGCAAAATTGACGGGAACCTCGCAACAACGCTGAGACAACATCTTGAGGGGGTGGAACGGTAGGTTTATATGTGCAAAAAAGCGTTTTATTATGTCATGAGGACCTTGAAGGCTATTTTATAAGACCTATTTTAGAATGGAAAGAATGGTCACTCACCGACATGCAGCGAGCGATATAATCATTACTGACCCAGGCAACGAGGGCGCGGTGTCTATAGCCGGAGCATGTGCCAGTCCGCCTATTCTTCACGACATACTCATTCTTTTTTATTTTCTTTGGCTGAAAATTGTCCAGTCGAAGAGCCATCCAATCCTCAAATGATCGTGTATGGAGTCTCCAATCCTTCGAGGGTGTGTCTTCGATTTGGGGCTGGAAGGAAAGGCTGAGGACCTTGATGGACATATCACACTCTGAGCCGTTTTCCTGCAACCCTCAGCCGTGATGACTGTAAGTATATGCGGTATATTCAAGCAGTCAAGTTAAGACTGATGCATAACAGTCTTATTTCATAGGTCCATCTTCTGTCTGATGCCTGTGCTGTCGTCGATCTTTCCCTCTTATACCCGGATTTGAAGAGAAAGTTGATGAGCAGGGTCATGCAAGTGGGAAAATACAGAAATCACGCCAAGTTGTCCACATGCAAGTAACTCAAGTCTAAAGTTTCAAAAACACACTCATCAAAAAAATATATTTGTCGATCTTGTACGAAGGAGGGAGGATTGTGAACCTCGAGAGTCGAAATCATGGTCAAATCAAGGGGCCAGGGTTAGGGTCAGTGATAGCAGCCTTGAAGCTTTTGATCTGAGTTCCTCCCGTGTTCGTCTTCTGCCTTCCGCACAGAAGGGGAAAAAATAAAGGAAAGAGAAGAACAGTACTCAGCATGTCAGAGAGGAACGAAGAGGAGGGTATGAAATTTGAGATCCTCAAGGCTGTCGCAGGCGACGGGGCAACGGCGAGATTGGGCAGGCTTGCCCTGCCAAAACGACAGGCGGTCGAGACACCAAACTTCTTCGCCATGACCTCGAGGGGAGTCGTCCCACACCTGACGCCAGATACAATCGCCAGATACTGTCAATTTCCGGGGGTCTATCTGGCCATGGAAGACTGTGAGTGAAGATTCAGATGAAAAGTCTCTGTATTCTCATCAATAAAGTTCATGATAAGCTGACAGAGACACTTTCCCGCCCCAGTGGTTGAGAAGTCACAGAAGAATGTGACCAAGGTACCAGCTGTGGCCAAGATTCCAGCCCAGGATGGCAAGCGCCTTCATGCCTTCACGGCCCTCCCATCTTCCAGCATCACCGTCCTTGGACCACGCCGGTTGCCCGCGGTCAAGGCGAGCATAGGGAACAGTGACACCTTCATCCAGATCTTCACATCCAACGGCTTTCAGTCCCTCACCAACCCCTCCTACATCGCCTCCATCACGAACCTGAAGCCAGACATCGCCATCCCGCTGGCAGACATGCACTACGCCGCCGCTGCGAGGACGACGCCCCAGGCAAAAAGCGTGAGGAGGATGTGTGAGCGCACCGAGGACTGGATGAGCGAGCTGCACAAGTCCCTCGACCTGGCCGACCTGCGCGCGTCCAACACGTCCATCTTCGCGCCCATCCTGCCAGCTCCGCACTCCGTCCAGTGGGAGTACCTCGGCCGTCTCTCAGGCGACCTCCTCGACAAGCTGTCCGGCCTGGCCGTCTACGACGTCAGCATCCTGCCTGACCTGTCCAGCTACCCTTCCCTCCTCCCCCTGCCCCGTCTCTCCTTGGATGCACCCCTAGGGCCCCACGAGATCCTCCGCCAGGTCTCCCTCGGCATTGACACATTCCTCATCCCCTTCCCCAACACCGTCTCCGACGCCGGCGTAGCCATGTCCTTCACCTTTCCCCCGCCGCCCGCCGCGCCCGAGGGAGAAACCACTACCACTACCACCACAGCAGACGGCACAGACCTCCTCCCCCTGGGCATCGACCTCACCGAACCAAACCACGCCACCGCCCTCGCGCCTCTCGTCGAGGGCTGCACCTGCCACGCCTGCACGACCCACCACCGTGCCTACCTGCATCACCTCCTCAACGCGCGCGAGATGCTCGTCTGGACCCTACTCCAGCTCCACAACCACCACGTCATGGCCCAGTTCTTCGCCGGCGTGCGCACCTCGCTCGCCGCGGGCGCGGAACAGTTCGACGAGGACTGCAGGGCGTTTGCGCGGGCGTATGAGCCGAGCCTGCCCCTGGGGATGGGCACGCGGCCCCGGGCGAGGGGGTACCATTTCAAGAGCGGGCATGGGGCTGAGAGGCGGAACAAGGTTACGTGGCAGCTGCTGCAGGAGGGGCAGGCGACGGCGCAGGGGAGGGAGGATGTGGTGGCGGCTTTAGAGGAGAAGCTGGCGAGGGATGAGATGGAGACGCCGGTTGTGCCGGGGGATGAGGTGGATGCGATGGAGTTGGTGAGGGAGGGCTTGGGGGAGGTTGATATCGAGAGGAGGGGGTGAGTAGGAAAGGAAAGAAGGAGCTCGATGGATACCATACATATTACTTCTCATTCCAGGACTGATGATGATTGGTTCACAGACCGAAAGGGACAAAAAGAAACAACAAAGAAAGAACAAAATATTCTGCTCCGACTCGGACTCGAACCGAGGGCGCCGGCATCTTGGGCATCTTCTTCCTCGGAGATGAGCTATAAGACCGGGGCTTTGACCAACTAAGTGATCGGAGCCTGGTTGCTTGTTTCTTGCAGCAGCAATTTTAGAATAAGCCATCTCAAGTAAATGCGTGGGTGGGTGGACGGGGGATTATTGGGACGAGTTCCGGAGAGACGGAGAGTTCTGGGTGACGTGACTCTCCTACGTACGGCTGCGTGCATGGCTCAAATCTACCAGTATGGAGAGACAGCACGGGTCCAAATTTGTCGTCT
The DNA here is from genome assembly GCA_014849955.1 of Cryphonectria carpinicola. Classification (NCBI taxonomy): domain Eukaryota; kingdom Fungi; phylum Ascomycota; class Sordariomycetes; order Diaporthales; family Cryphonectriaceae; genus Cryphonectria; species Cryphonectria carpinicola. Next base: position 10,939 of record JACWRQ010000113.1, on the reverse strand, counting down.
TGAAGCATGCTGCCACAAGGCACAACACAGTCTGAATCGACCTTGAATGGGTTTGGTTGAGGTTCATGTACTTGATGTCGTCAGCTAAACTTCACGGAGGTCGGTCAGGGGCGAGAGTCCTCTGCCACTCATGCCCGTTAAGGGAATTTCCAATTTTTTTCTTTCTTCTTTCTTTCTTCTTCCTCATCTTTTCAAAAGAATCTCAAGCAGTCTCCTGTGTCTCCACAGGCGGCTTAGGTTTCTTCTTCTTCTTCTTGGGCTTGACCGTGGCCTCTCCAGCACCAGCAGCCAGGCTCTCTCCGTTCTCCCCGTCAACCTCCCCTGACACCGCAGCAGGCTTCTTTTTCTTCTTCACCCTGGTACCAACAGGCTCGCCCCCTTCATCTCCCTCAACCTTTGGCCTCGTTGCCTTCTTCTTCCTCTTCTTGATCACCGTGCCCTCGATATCCACGCCTTGCGCAACTTGTATTCTCTCGTTCGCCCTCTGCATCTCCAGTCGCAATCTCTCGACCTCCTTCATGGCCTGTGCCATCTCCGCCTCTTCCTGCTTCTGGCGCTCATAGTCATACCCAGAGCCGTTCACGGTATCCCCGCCGCCTTCCAATGTGAGGCTGCCAATATTGCTAGAGTCCACCTGCAGCAGCGACTGTTTGAGCTTCTTGGCGCGGGCCTTTGTGAGTGCATCCGAGTTGTTTTCTGAGTCGTAATTACGCGGCGTCGATCCGCCGCTACCCGCCAGGTTCTCATCCTGAGCGACCACCACACGCTGCCGTGGTTTTGGCCGCAAGCCGAGGTTAGACGTCGGTCTGGCGCTCTCCACTTTGCCGAGATCGAGTTGCATGACGGGTATCGAGTCTATATCGAGATCAGGGCCGTTCTCGGTCTGAAGAATATTGTGAATAGGTGTCGAGGTTCCTGTGCGGCTGCTGGGTGCCTGGATGTAGAACGGATCATCTTTGTTCCTCTCGTCGCGCTCTGCCTTCCGCCTTGCCAGGATGTCGGCGTCAAGATAGCTGTCCTCGCTTGCCTGATACGACGTTGCGATCTCCTCGGGCGCCTCTGCGAGTCTGTTGATGGCAGGCTCACTGGACGAGATCGTCCTCGGTGGCAGTTTCTGGTGATAGTAGACCTCGAACTCATCTTCCTCTTCTATGCCAGGGGTGATTGTGTCTGCCGCAGACAACAGCCGATTGAGGTTGGGGTGGATGGGCTCGTCAAGGTCAAGCCCGGCTGGCATTGGCACATTCATCTGTGCGCCTAGGGCCACAGAGTTCAGTTCCCACCCAGTGAACAAGGAAGGAATCGCCTGCGTGAGTAACAGTGGTGGGTCTTGTTGGACTTCGTCGGTTGAGGTGGGCTGCCCAGACACGGCCTCAGAAGTAAGCTTGAGGAGCTCGGTGAATTCCACCGCACGCTCTTGAACCTCGAGGTTGGGATGAAGAGCTAGGGGTTCTAACACGTGTACTATCCGCGCCAGCAACAACGATGTCTTGGCCTTCCGCTCCGATGTCCAGGTGTGAAGGTCACTCCCGGCGACCTGGGCGAAGACCTTGATCGTCGCTTGTAGGCAAGAAGCTAGGACATCGGGATACTTGGCACGTGGTAATATCTGCAACAAGTGTCCCAAGCCATCTTCCGGGGACGTCAACTGGTCCGAGTATTCTCCGACGATCCAGGCAACAGGTCTCAGCGCGCCCGATGTGACGGATTGTGCCGAGTTCGACTCGATGCCGTACTGACGCAGAATCAGTTCGGCAGCGTTCACTGCGGTGGGCCTGATTGCCTTGACCTTTACTGCCAAGCTCCTCAACTCGTTCCCGATCTTTTCTGATATGTCTCCTGCCGACAGCTGGGTGGTCGTCGCAGTCTGTGAGAGGCCGTCGTCAACCTGCCTTGAGACGGGAGCCATCCGGACAAGTTGTGTCAAGATGTCGATGTACCATTCGAAGTCGACGAGATTGCTGTAGTTGTCTTGAGAACACATGGTCAGGATCCGGCCAATCACCTCAACCCTGTAGTCATCTGGTAATGGCGGCGCCTGCTCGGCTTCTCTCTCGTGTGGGTTGATGGCGACCTCGGCGTCCACATCTTCGTCTGAACCCGTCTCGAGTCTTTGAGCCGTCGGCCTGGCAGAAGGGGTCGAGTTTTTCAGCTGTCTCATGAGGCGGCTGACTATTGACATCAAGTTGTCGCTGCTGACCATGCCCTTGACCAAGTTCAGGGCCTGAATGCGGATGGTGATGTCGGGACTGTCTATACACTCCATAATTACATCCTCTTGCTGGGCAACCAGGAAAGGATGTGTTATGACAATCTTGTTGAAAGCCAGCAGGGCGACGTATTTCACTGAGTTTGGAAGGATTAGCCTGACATACTGGAAGAGGAACGAGTGATGTTGTCTTACGGTTTGGATCACCATCAACCATAATCATGCCTCGGAGCTTTGTGACGCACAGAGAGGCAATCTCTTCCCTGCCCGATACATCGTCCGAGTCCCCGAGGATACCACCCTGAATGATCCCATTGATGCATTCGTACAGCAGAGACATAGCTGGCGTGGTCCGTATCAGGTCTGTGAGAGGAGGTAGCAATTTCCGAACAAGTCGAGGTTCCAGAGGCGTCAAGGTAGCAAACTATCAAGCTGTCAGTGGAAGCACATGCACACGTACTCGGCTAAACATACCAGCTTGATCAACTTGATGGCCATCCAGTTATTGTTCCCGTCGACCAGAAGCTCGAACAGCCTCGGTGCCAGAGGGAGAAAGTCATTCGGGCGCCTCCAGCCCAGCTCACAGACGACATTCACGATGGCAGCCGTCACACTGGGGTCCTCATCTGGGGACATAAGGCGATCCTTGATCTGCGGCCATGCTGCCCTGAGTGTCTCTGGATATACCAGCGCTAATCTGTATAATGTGACAATGGTCTTCTTTCGGATCGAGGGGTTGCTGGAGGTGAGGCGCGGCACGAGATCGGAGAGAGTTGACAGAGCCAGCGAAGGGTTGATTACGTGAGGAAGGGCAGTGATCGGAAGGATGATCGTCGTCGCCGAAGGAGAGGCCAGGTCCTAGGCAGAAGAGTTGGTTGTCAGCCGTCAAGCGATCTCTTGGGAAAGCAGACCCGGCCATGTGCATACCTTCTTGATCAGGTTTGTGGCCAGCATCAAGACTTCGGTATCGGGTCGGAAGCTCTGAACGGCAGCCAGGTATCCAATGCGCTTCTGGTGGTACTTGGCAGAGGACATGACCTCGAGGACGTGAAAGGAGGCCCAGGACATGTCGTGGCCCATCATCTCGAGGTAGCAGAGCTTTAGCAAGGCAGTCGCCTTGAGATCTGTCATCCCGTCTCAGTCTCCAAGCAGGTCGATAACCAAGGGCAATGAAGAACCCACTAACCCATATCTTGCGTTCGAACTTCGGCGCGACATTCTTTCAGACAGTTCTGAATGTACTCCTTCTCGTGGCCCTTGTGGTTCCGCAGGCCACGGATGAAGTCGTAGAGGGACTTCTCGAACCTGCCATCATTTCAGCTTCTGGAGCTCTTGCGCCGCACTCGTCGACCATGGTATAGCATACATCTTGTCGAGACGAGGACGGGGTTCGCCTCCCCTCAAGTCACGCCGGGGTTGGGTTTGGTTGGATTGAAGAGGAGATGCTGCTCGAAAACTAGGAGAATGAGGAAGTGGCCGGAATCTGACACATCTCTTCTGTGACCATCTTTGCAGGCGCGGTCAGGAGGTCCCTCCGTCGTGTCGTGTTGGCTCGTTCTGCGAAGGATGAAGTCTCGAGTGGATAGAGAGCAATCCGTCACGCAGCCACTTTATCACCCCGAGTCGAAGCTACAGCGGCTCGTGGCAAGCATAGCACATCATCGCTCGCGGGTGCCCCACGCTACAGGGTACCCTGTACCTCACCCGCTCACGTAATAATTGCACCTTGAGGGGCTTCCTTAGGAGGAACTAGCTACCTGAACCTCCTGCTAGTTCGTCTATTGATGATACCTAGTCGTCAACTTCCAGCTTGCCAGGCGGCTTCACCAAACACCAAACAACACCTCGAGCTGCTAACCCCCCCCCCCTCTCGGGTCTTCGTCTCCTCGACAGGAATCCAACAACTGTATCTTCTCCTGCAAACTGACGCCTCATCGTGCTCATCTATCGACCTATCTGCCGAGCTCGACACACCGAGCACTTCTCGACCATGACCCCGTCACTCCTTCACCCCCCGAGTCAGCTCTCTCCGGTGCAAGCCCTCGAGCTGTCGCAACGTGCACCACACGTGCTTCAGAGCTCGCCGAGCTCCATCTCATCGTCAATATTGACTTCCCTCTTCTCCGCGCCGGAGAGCACAGAGCTATGGGTCACCTACGAGAACCTGCTGCTGTCATGCCTCCGGACAGGCGACGAGCAATCCGCCCACGAATGTCTCGAGAGGCTCGTCAAGCGGTTTGGCGATGACAATGAGCGAATCATGGCTTTCAGCGGCCTGGTCAAGGAGGCCGAGGTCTCTAGAAATGCCGAACTCGAGAAGGTGCTCAAGGAATACGATGCGATCTTGGCCGAGAACAATACCAATATTGTCAGTGGCTTGTCTCTCAAAGTCTACCAGTGGCCCTTTCTATATTGACTGTGTGTAGCCCGTTACGAAGCGCCGAATCACATTACTTCGCTCACTCGGCCGTACTGCTGATGCGGTTTCCGGGTTGACCGCATTGCTGGACTTTTGTCCCGTCGACGCAGAGTCCTGGGCTGAGCTTGCCGACATCTACTTCTCCCAGGGCTTGTACACGCAGGCTATTTATTCCCTAGAGGAAGTGTTGGTACTAGCGCCAAACGCCTGGAATGTCAGTAATAGCGAGGACAACAGAACATGTATATGGGCTAATCGGATGACGCAGATACACGCCCGACTGGGAGAGGTGGAATACATGGCCGCAACAACCTCCGGTGCGGATGACAGTGCCGCTCGCAAGTATCTTTCAGAGTCTCTGAAGAGATTCTGCAGGAGCATCGAGCTCTGTGACGATTATCTGCGTGGCTACTACGGCCTCAAACTGGTGAGTGAATCGGGACAGAAGCACTGACGAGATGATACTAATTGATATTCAGGTCACCACCAAGCTTTTAAACGATTCTTCCAAACACAGCAAACAAACTGATTCAGACGACTTTTCGTTCCCCGTGAAGGGTACTATCGAGAGGCTCAGCGAGAAGGCTACAGAGAAACTTTCCGAGATCGTCCGCCGCAGTAGTTCGAAGGAGAAAGGCTGGTGTGGCTACGAGGAGTCAGAACTTGCAGCCGTACGCGAACTCCTTTCGAATGAGTCAAGCGGTGTCATTAGATGAGAGGTCGCGACATTCTGAGCATAATACGATTCTCCATTACATGCTCGGGCCAATGACGTGGTCAGGATGCACAGGTTACCAGCGCTGCCGAGGTCTGCGTCCCAGTCATGGCAGGAACGCACAGAACCTGACGGGTACAGGTCAGTGCAGGGCCTCAGCAAGCACTATTTGGTGCCACTATTGGTACCTTTGATTCACGCCGTGCATATCCGAAGGGTCTTTGCGCAGTCAAGAGGGGCAGACGACCTCCTCGCACGTGGCATTAATCGACTGGAGCTGCGTTGGACGTTGGTGCTTGGGAACAAGGCCCGGTGTGGGTTCTGAAAATCCCGGCCACCGTCACTTCTCGACTGCGCCTCTAGAGGCTTATCCTGCTCTTTGGTCGAAATTCTGGACCTGCATCTCGAGGTCTTGGATCCCGACCTGCGGCCTGAGTTCATACATTCATTTCCTTGCTTATGGCCCTAAGGCCCAGATTATTCTATATCTTCCTAACGCCTCTGAATGCGTTCGATCACACGTTGTTTGCGCCTAATGCTGTCGTTGGTGAGGTCGACTTGATTACGGCCTTCCAGCGGGAAAAGCCTCTTGGCATGTCAGTCCTGTCAGGGTTGGAATATCTACACAGCTCACGATGAACTTCGAGACTGCTGCTACCAGTGCCGAAATAGAATCAGCACAGAATTCTTTCTGGCTCAAACTGGCTTCCCGCAGTAAGATGGTGAACCTTCATGATGCGCTGATGTCCTGAGCAAATGAGAGCAGAAGAACGACACAAGGTGGGCCCCTGGTCCAAACATAGTGCAACGACAGGAGGCAAGCCCGGTTCAGCTTCTGGGGACAACTAGAAACGGACCAACTGCATCTGTCAAAGCCAGCCTCGTACAGACCCGCCGACTCTGGCAGGTGGTCTCGACCGAACAAGCCGGGACAGCCAGCACAAAAACACACGAGACCATTAGCAGAACTTCCGACCTGCATAGAGCCGGGCCTTGCATGTGTGCGTGCGTGCGTGCATGCATGACCAGGGTTCGATGGCTTGTGGCCGGCCGACAGGCATAATGCTACTGCATACCACCCAGTGCCAGCAGGAAGGTTGTGGAATCCAAGATCCCACCGCCGAAAAGGGCTGGCCAAAAAGGCCGACAGAAAAGAGCCCTTTCGAAACACGAAGAATCCCCTCCCCCTCCAGTCAGTGCAGTCACGTCGCGGATTTTGTGAGACCGCCGTCTCAACCTTGAAATATCCTTGAATCAACTCTTTTTTCTTCTTCTTTCTCTCATTAGCCTCGGGTCAAGACGACTAGGACGACGGGTGTTCCCTGAAGACCCTGTCCGCAGACCTCTCTGGTTCCTTGTTGCGGTGAATCTTAGCCCTGGATAGTCAGAGCCTTGTGCGATGATGATGATGATGTGGTGGTAGTCGGCCAGGTCTGGTGCATTGAGCGTCCCAGCTTACACGAGCCAGACCTGTTAGCTCAAAGTTCCGGCATCAATGGTCAGGCGATCCGTCTGCCGACCCGGATGAGGTCTTGCGAATCTGTCAGACATCTCTTTTGTGTGTGTGTGTGTGTACGTGTGTGCGCGCGCGTATGTTCGAATACTCGTCAGCAGTAATTGTTTGGAGCCGTCCATCGTCATAAGTGAAACCACAACCCACTGCCAACTGTCAACCAACCTATCTGGTCAGGATGGGGAGGGCCTGGGAGAAGGAGGGGCCAGATGCAAGCGGCCTTTCTTTTTATGAGATCTACAATCTGCTTTGTGACGGGTCCAACCGAGAAGGAGGGGTGGGAGAAGAAGCTCGGGCTTTCTTCCATTGGGGGGGGGGTGAGAATTCTCGCATCGAGGTAAGACGAACGAACACCAAAGATTTGCGGTGGTGGCGGGCTTCGTTCCCACCCCGCCCCTCAACACCTGATCTCCGTGGCCGTCATCGTGCATCTAACCAGCCATCCTACTGCGGGCCTGTAGCCCTGAGATTGGACGCCTGACGGTGCTTGGGTGCTTGGCTACAGGGCATTAGACTGCCTGCACAACTCTGACCCATACCACAACCAAGTCTTTTCTCCGCCTGGCCCGCCACTGGATGGCCAGTCAGGCAGTGCAATGCATACACTCTGCGCCCGCCTGTATAGGCTGTGTACTGTTTACATGTCCTATGGTGGTGCTACTTACATGGCAGGTCCGTGAAGGTCACCCACCCACCACCCATCCAATCCGCCCCCGACCAAAAAACTCGCCTGGTCCCGGTGTCACCAAACCACGACAACACCACACGAGGAGCCTTCTAGACACATCAGTTTTCACCTTTTCCCCAGGAAGGACACACACCACACAGCGATTCCCGGATTTTTTCTTCTTCTTCTTCTTTTTCTTAATCGCTCACGCTCAGCTGCTTGTGGTCAGCCAACCAACCGCCAGAGCAGATCACTTTTCTTCACCGCATCCTCGAGGCTGACTCTTTTTCTCTCCCAACGGTACCCAATCCGCTTTTTGTCTTTGCAGCCCAACCTTCCGGCGCTCATTTTCTTTGCCAGGTCAGCCTGGTCAAGCAAAGAAAGTCGAAACGCTCGTACCGAGACCTCCCTGTCTCTCTCTCTCTCTCTCCTTCTCCCTTTTTCTCTCTCTCTCTGTGTGCCTACACTGCACTACAATCTGCACGACACATTGTGTGGACCGGGACACACTTTAGGACTTACACGCCCAGGTCTTGCCTACTGATCCTCCTCACATTTGGCAGCCTTGGGAAGCGCATTGACTCTCTTCTCCCCCTCCCAATCCTTTCCCACCCCTCCTCTCCCCCCCCCTTCCTCCAGCTCCCTTCGCGCCTGGAACGCACAATCAATCTCTCTTCTCCCATTCGCCATTTTCACCCGTCCAGGCTAGGTGGATTTCGTCTTGTCACCGGACCTGAGGGGTTGTTTTCTTTCCTACCTAGCAGCACCTCTGGACGGACGCACACACATCGGCAGTCCTCCTCCCCCCTCCCCCCTTCGAAGTTGTTCGTCACGCAGCTGCGTCAGTCTGGCGCAATTCGCATTACGGTGGGGTCGACCCAACGTTAAAATAAACAAGCCACACATAGACATACACATACCCACACACCCTGCCCTTCCCCGCAGCAGGTTTCCCTGGTCGAAGACGATATAGTTGTGGAATCCATCCCAGTCGCCACTGGTTCATCCACGCTCCTCCTCTGTTGTTCTCTCTGAGGACCACAACAAACCGCCTCTGCTCTGACTGGTCTCGTCCCAGATTCGTCGGGCGCAAATACGGTACACTATCTCGTGATTTGTGTTACCAATGTCTCGGTGAGCAATCCCTCCCTCTTTTCCCCTTCCCCCTTTCTTCTCTTCTTCTCTCTCTTAGCCTGTGATCCTGGCAAGGCGCATCATCTTCTTCCTGCCTCCCCCCTCCCCCCCTCTCCCTCTTTTCAACCTCCCCCCTTCTCTTGCTTTTGTCTGCCCCCTAGTTGTCCGCCCTAGTTTAGGTCTCACCCTCTCTCCCCGTCCTACTCTTGTTCCTCTCAAGAGATACAAAGGCTGATGACTCCCTCTGCCTGGTTGTGTTTCCCGCCCCTACAGAGAAAAGCTCCGAATCCACCAGAGCAGCCAGCCGTCCTCACACTCGGGATCGATCTCCGACGAGGAGGACGAGACGCAGGACGACTACGAGCAGGAGCACTCAGACTCCTTCGCAGACGAAGACACGGGCACAGAAGACGAGTCCTGGCCGCATGCGCGTGGCGAGATCGACCCTGACGACTCCGCCTCGGCGTCTGCAGATCCATACTTCCCCGCCCAGCCGGGCGACCGGTCGCGTCCTCGTGTCGGACAGCGTCACCCCTCGCGCCAGCACAGCATCCCCCGCCCGCGCCAGCCGCGCGCCCACCAGCACCACCCACCCCAGATCCACGCCCCTCCTCCCTTCGCGCCTGTGCCTGGGTCCGATTACATGGCAGGGGCCATGGCCAGCGACAACGCGTCCGATTTCTACACTGACCCGCGCGGCCACTATGCGCCGCCGGGCGCCGCCTACTACGACACCCACAGACGGCCTGGCTACCCGCACAGCGGCGTCAGCGGGTTTGGGCACCCGTCGCCCTACGGCGGACAGGTCGTGCCCTGGGCCGGCAGCAACCCCTTCACCCCACACAGCGGCTACTACGAGCGCGGCCACGAGATGCTGCCGTACCAGCAGGCGCCGCCTGCTGGCTACTTCGGCGGCGCGGGGCCTGTCAGCCATACCAGCTACGGCATGCCGCACCACCTGCAGCACATGATGTACTCGAACCCGCCCGCGGCCCCGCCCGCGACCACGGTCGGCGGCCCCAAGACGCCAGAGCCCGAAGACCGGAAGCCCGACCCCGAGTTCGAGAGGATGAAGCAGCAGCTCCAGCAGCTGCAGATGGACAGGGCCAAGGCGGACGAGGCCAAGCGGCAGGCCGACATGGAGAAGAAGATCCGCGAGGACGCCGAGAGGCAGTTCAAGGACCGCATGGAGGCGATGCGGGAGGCGCAGGAGGTCGCCAAGAAGGAGATCGAGGTGGCGCGGATCGCGGCCGAGGCGGCGGCCCTGGAGCGGCTCGAGGAGGCGCGCAAGGTGGAGGAGGAGCGCCGCAGGGTGGAGGCCGAGCTCAAGGCCCAGGCGGCGCGCGAGGAGCGCGAGCGCATCGAGCACGAGCGGCGCGAGGAGGAGAAGCGGCAGAGGGAACACGCGCTGGCGCTGGAGAAGGCCGAGCGCGACGCCCGCGAGAAGTACGAGGCCGCCAAGGCCGCCGAGGAGGAGCGCAAGCTGGAGCTGGAGAAGCAGCGGCTGCTCATCGAGACCCAGACCAAGGAGAAGCTGCTGGCGGACCAGAAGGCCGCCGAGGAGGCCCGCATCGCCGCCGAGGCCAAGGCCGCCGAGGACAAGGCCCGCAAGGAGCTCGCCGAGAAGGAGGCCAAGCAGAAGGCCATCGAGGAGTACGAGGCCAAGATGGCCGAGGAGAAGAAGGCCGCCGAGGAGCAGGCCAGGGCCGAGGCCGCCGCCAAGCTCCGGTTCGCCGACGAGGCCCGCCTTGCTGCCGAGGCCGCCGCCGCCGCAGAAGCACAGAAGAAGAGAGAAGACGAGGAGATGAGGAAGAGGATCCTGGCGGAGGCGAAAGAGGCCGAGGAGAAGGCCGCCGCAGCCAAGGCGCCCAGCGGCGAGGAAAAGGAACCCGTCAAGTTCAAGGATGCCGTCGGGAGGAAGTACAGCTTCCCCTTCCGCCTCGCCTCCAAGTGGCCGGTACGTATATTTTCCTCCCTTCTCCTTTTCTCCTTCATTATCACATATCAGTTCTCTCCCTCTAACAAATTTTCTCTCTCCCCCCCCCCCCCCCACACAAAGACAATGGAGCGCCTCATCTACCAAGCCTTTGAACACATTGACGATCTCGGCCCACACGTCCACGAGGGCCACTACGACCTCGAGGGGCCCGAGGGAGAACTCATCCTCAAGGAGATCTGGGACACCACCATCCAGCCGGGCTGGCAGATCACCATGAAGATGTGGCCCCTGCAGCAGCACCCCCTGCGAGGCCACGCCCGCGGACACGCCGGCGTCCGAGGCC
>JACWRQ010000112.1:36677-97139 GCA_014849955.1 Cryphonectria carpinicola | reverse complement strand
GGCCGGTCATCAATCGATCCTCCTCCAGCCATGAAGGGTATACACTTCGTTGCCACCACCCCCCCCCCCCCCCTCCTCCCCCCCCCCCCCACCCCCCCCCCCCCCCCCCCCACCACAAAAAAGGAAAGAAACAACCAAATACCGTCTTTCCGATAGTCACGGCGAGAAGTGCTGACCTCTTCTTTTTTTCTTCTTCAAAAAGCCGATGATAAATTTGTTCTGAGTGACTACCCGGCAGCATACGCTGCTAACCGTATCGCTCCTCTTCCCAAACTCATAGGCACTACAGCACGCGAGGCCTCCGCTCTCGTATCATATCCTATCCACAATTACACAGCCGGCCCCTCAGAGCAGGCTGTTACTACTGCGACGCTGTCCACCGTGTGCGGCGCGCACAACACCTCCGTGCTCCGCAACAGTCTCTACCAAAACGGAACAGGACCGAGTCCCAACCTCAAAACGTGGCGGTACCAGTGGGCTGGCAACTTCTCCAACATCGATGGCGGGGTGCCCTGGCTCGGCGCGTATCACTATAGTGATCTTTACATGCTCTTCGGCACGTGGCCCATTGCACCAGGCGAGGTGAGCCAGTTCGAGGTGGAGACATGTCAAAAGATGCAGGACGTGCTTGTGACGTTCGTCAAAGACCCAAAGAACGGTTTGAGTGACTTGGGTTGGCCGACATATGAAACGAGTGAGGAGGATGGGGGTACTGCTGCGAGGTTTGGCGCAGATGGACAGGTGCTACAGTATGTGAGTGGCAATAATGCTAGTCTAGAGGGCGCGTGTTATGAGTCTGGTGTGACTTTGATCACGACTCCATGAGCAAGATTGATGGCCTACCTAGGTAATGATGAAATAGCTAGGATCGAATGTTCCCTATAGTTAAGAGAAGACTCGTGTTGCTTAATCATCGATAGCCTTGCTCGTAACCCATAATGATAAATAGTAGCAGTCATGCCGTCAGCAGCTTCAATTTTGATGGAGGTCAATTAGCAATGAAGTGACCCAGATTGCCTCCGAGTATGTGATTGAGAGAGCGTAGACCTTCACCTCCAAGACATTCACTGCAGGAGGTAATAAGACTTAGGTCTACCAAGTCGTTTTGCTGCGGCTACTGATTTGAGCTTCCTGCCAACCTTAAGTACTTATAGTTTCCAACGGACTTCTCAACATACTATACATACCATCAACAAGTTAACGAAACTTAGAAGTCACATCGATAGCCAACATCATGAGAATTCTTCTCCTCCTCGCCTACCTCTGCATAGTATGGGCGATGGGTGATACTCTTGCCGATCCTACCCAAACGACTGGCCTTGCGCCTCGCACGATCTCCGCGGCGCACTGCGGCCTCTGGGTTACCGGCTCTCTGTAATCAGCTCAGGACCTCCAAGGCCAGCTAACCGAATGCTCCAGGAACCTATGGGGCACTTCCTCCACTGTTTCTGGCAGAGGATCGATGCGAGATCTTCTCCATGCATTTGGCTGGCATGCGATCCCAAAACCAAGACACAGTTCGTGGTCAGTATAATATCTACTCGTGATTAGCAGGATGATTCATGCTGATCAAAAGTGACATCTGCAGCTTTGTACTGTATCCTAGTTCTATCCACTCCATCTTCAAGGATGTCCTAATTGAAATGTTCTGGTTATTAATACTGTAGAAGATAATATAGAACAGCCCGTGACCAAGACCTGCACGGACATCGCCCACTGGGCTCAACAGCTTCTAGAAACTGCTGCACTGATCACTTTGACGATGTTGCTTCGGGACAATATGATTTTGGCGACGGTGCCAACATCAATGTGGTCTTCTCGTGGTCGTGTTATACGGATGAGACACCGAGCAACCCTTGCCCGACTGCGGGTACGCACTGTCCCAGCAACCTGCCCCAGTGTAAAAGACTGAAGCTTAATTAGCAGGGAGGGGTTCGAGGGGTTTACCAACAGGGTAGTATCCCTATAAGGCACTGTCACCATGGCAGTTGATCGAGAAGGTGGTCGGGCCGGCGGCATCTGCTTCCTGGGCTTGGGGGCGCAGTAAGGCGGTATTGATCAGATGGGTGGCTGCATAAAATATGCAAGTTAGCACCTTAATGGCATATAATTACTATAGTTATTCATGTGAGCTCAATTTCAATTTATCAATAGCTCTACTAAGTAGTCTTCGCAACGACAAGACTGGGAATAACACGGATTGTTCTGCGCAGCGTTGTCCGCCGAGGTTGCATCCGCCAGCTTACCAGATAGGGTAGGTCGATACCGCTGGAGTGGATGGGCCAGTTTCTGCGTGGAACGTAGCGCTGGAGACCTTCTAGAAGCAATGTAGTACTTCGGATGCCGATGCCCAGAGAATCTCTCAATGCGGGAGCGTAGACAATCTCGAGTGCGGGCGTTGATTATAGGACGGGGTATCGGCGGCATCCTGCCGCTCACCTACTTGGCTGGGCAGGGCTGATGACGATCAATACATCGTTGATGCCGAGCAGGAATGATCTTTTTTGTTTGCATTAGCTTCTTTAGAAGATCACTCAACCGTACCTGTTGATCTCGGCAGATCTTCAGGCACGAAAGTAACTTGAGTGTTTTCAGCCTTTTATTGCCGCTTGCGCACCTGGAGCATGATGTCGTTGATCGACCACAAGCTTGACTGCTGAGCACATTTCCCCGCAAGGGATTAAGAAACGAAAAGTGAAAGAAAAACCACGCATGATTTCTTCGCAGCCTTGGTTACCTTTCAATCACTCCACTGAAGATGACACCTCTTGGATTGTTATCATGGGGGTATTCTCACAACGATGTGGAGCCGATTCCGCAAGAGGAAGGCCATGCAGGCTATGTACGTGATAATCCACTTCGACTGTGCTGGATTACAATGCGCAGCATTTCAAGAATGGTAGGTCGGTGAGTAGAGCCCATTGACATTGAAAATGGAGAAGATGGGCCAGCGCTTGAGGAACAACATAAGTGAGGCCTGCCTCCTTCATTCAGAACTCATGATTAGTCTGGGCTCCAACAAGCAGACTCTTTCACCCTCTCTCGTCCTTCGTTACGAAACTAGTTGCCATGCGGTCTCATTCTTTCTTGGCCCTGGCCTCGCTAGCCGTCCTGGCCGCTGCCTCTCCTCTGGCATCATCTAGCCATGTTGTGCACGAGAAGCGACACAGCCTTCCATCCGGGTGGCAGGCCCGTGACAGGGTCGAGGGCCACATCAAGATGCCACTCCGGGTCGGACTGAAGCAGAGGAATCTTGATATGGGGCCTGCCTACCTCAACGAGGTCTCTCATCCCCACAGCAGCAAGTATGGCCAGCACTGGAGCGCAGACGAGATCATCGAGATGTTTGCTCCGAGGTGAGTGATTATGACCGTCCCTGGATGAGCAATGAAAAGAAGAGACTCGTATCATCTAACCCTGACCAGCCAGGAGAGTGTCGACTCGGTCACGAGCTGGTTGACTGATGCTGGAATCGCCCCGGAGCGCATCAACCACCACTTCAACAAGGGCTGGGTTGAGGTTGACGACACAACAGTCTCCGAGCTCGAGGAGCTCCTCCAGACCGAGTACTACTACTTTGATCACAAGCACGGCCAGTCGCATGTGGCCTGCCACGAGTACAGTGTGCCCTCTGACCTGAGCGAGAAGCACATTGACATGATCATGCCCACTCTTCACTTTGACGTCCCCATCCGGCCCAGCCAGGACGAACTCCTCCGCAAGAGGCGCAAGCGAGACCTCGCCAGCCTCGCGGCCAACAACACCGCCTCTCTGCCCAAGCCCGGTGCCAAGATTGACATGAACACCCTCGCCACAGATCTCACTGACTGCGACACGTCCATCACGCTTGACTGCCTGCGGGCATTGTACAACTTAACCACCGGCACGTACAACCTCAGCTCCTATGGAATTGTTGAGTACGGCTTCCAGTCTTACCTCCCCACCGATCTGGATCTGTTCTTTTCGAACTTCTCCAGTGACCTCGTCGGCCTGCGCCCTACCCTCAACTCTGTCGATGGTGGAGAGCCACAGAAGCTGATCCAGACCTTTGACTTCAACGGCGAGTCTGACCTCGATCTGGAGTACGCTATGGTATGTCTCATTTCTTTTGTTTCTGCCCCAT
The DNA here is from genome assembly GCA_014849955.1 of Cryphonectria carpinicola. Taxonomy (NCBI): domain Eukaryota; kingdom Fungi; phylum Ascomycota; class Sordariomycetes; order Diaporthales; family Cryphonectriaceae; genus Cryphonectria; species Cryphonectria carpinicola. Next base: position 93,016 of record JACWRQ010000112.1, on the reverse strand, counting down.
CTTGCTCTATCCCCCAACCTGTATAATAATCATACCATGACGGAACTTCAATGCTGATTCTTGTTTGCGAACAATTAGTCTCTGAGCTACCCCCAACAGATCACTCTCTTCCAAGTCGGTGATGATGAGGAGAGTGCATCGTTCAATAACTTCCTTGATGCTATTGACGGATCTTACTGCACCTATGATGGCGGTGATGTTTCCGGCGTTGATGGAACTTACCCTGACGAGAAGCCAGGTGGTTATAAGTACCAGGACTGTGGCAACTACACAGCCCCCAGCGTCATTTCCACCTCATATGGAACGACTGAGGCTAGTTTCACCATCGCCTACGCCCAGCGCCAGTGCTACGAGTACATGAAGCTGGGTCTGGCCGGTGTCACCGTCCTCTACTCCTCTGGTGATGATGGTAAGCGAGACCCTGTTTATGACTTAAATATAATCACCTAAGATCAAGAATTAACTAATACTTACCCTTTTTCCTTTCTTCTCAGGTGTTGCTGGAAATGGTGAGTGTCTTGATGACGGCGTCCGCTTCAACCCGACCTTCCCAGGCACATGCCCCTACGTGACCTCCGTCGGCGCAACCCAGGTCCCCACTGGCACCGACATCACGACCGACCTCGCCTCCGGCACGCAGCCCGAGACCGCCTGCGAGACCGTCATCTACTCAGGCGGTGGCTTCTCCAACTACTTCGACATCCCCTCCTACCAGTCTGACGCTGTCAACACCTTCCTGACGGACTACCCACCCCCTTACACCTCGCTGCGCTACAACAACACCGGCACCAGCCGTGCGTTCCCCGACGTGAGCGCCAACGGGGCCAACTACGTCCTTGCTATCGACGGCGAGTGGGAGTACGTCTACGGAACCAGCGCAAGCAGCCCCGTGTTTGGTAGCATCATCACCCTGATCAACAACGAGCTGGCCGCCGCGGGTAAGAGCCCTGTTGGCTTCATCAACCCGACCCTGTATGCGTATCCCGACGTCCTGAACGATGTCACCGAGGGAGGCAACCAGGGCTGCGACACGGATGGCTTCTCCAGCGCGCCCGGTTGGGATCCGGTCACTGGGCTGGGCACGCCGAATTACCCGGCTATGTTGGAGCTCTTCTTGAGCCTGTAGTAATACTTGCTGTCTTTCGAGGTTTTTATATAAATAGGCCATATGAATGATTAGATCTGTATCTAAGTACCTATCTGTGCCGACAATTTGAACTTAAAGTCTTTATGCACTCCATACTGAATGCATGCTGTGCTTTTATGTGACACTTATGGAAAGCAAGTGAAGGTAGATTCCACTTTTCAGAAGCTGGTACTATTAGAGATTGTAACATTTTCTCAAAATTATCCTAATAAGTTCATTTGTATTTCCTTATCCATTCTGAAAGGTCCTGCCCATCATTCTTCCAATAAATAAGCATCCCAACGCCACTCATCAATTGAAAATAACCGCTCGAGTCGTCATTATCATAAGAGTTCCTTCAAGCTGCCCATCACCCTCGCCTCAGTAACCCGAAGTCAGACCGAACGAGTTTGCCATGCAAGTAGGGGCTGACCAGTCGGCCATGACCATTGCTGTGACTTGTGACAGCTCGTCACCTGCGCAGATGCGCGCTTGGCTCATAGGCTCTGCGGCGCATTTATATGTGCTAGGCCCAAAGAACGGAGCGAGGTCGCAGCTGTTTGTGGCCTCAATCTCAAGTGGCTTTGTGTTTTCGGGTGAGTTTGATGTTTGGTTATAACTGAAGACGATTGTGGCTTGTGCGGTGCCAAGCATAAGGGCTTGAAAAAGTACCGGGAAACTGGTGCTGGAAAATTTCATTTTGGAGATGTTAACTCGAAAATCTCAGGTGGACCAAAAAAAAATGTAGGTGAGGATGTGTTATGAGAAGATGTGTTCGAAGAGACAGTTGGACTTCCAGGGCTCGAATGTTGCACAAATTGGCTTAATAATTGTCTAGACACGTTCCAGTCAGATTATTGTTGTAGTACTGCAAGGAATGAATAGAAGAAAGTGAGAGAATTAAAAGGGTTTTTCTAGCATTCTTAACTTCCTTTGCCCTCCAGGGCTGTCATTACAAGGTCGACCGAATAGTCTTGAACAATAGGCAGCACAGGCTGCAAAGCGTAAGGGAGCAAGGCCGGGCGCCCGGTCATACACAATCAATATTCTGTTTCAAAATGCCTCGCAAGGTAAATGGAATACATCGTCGGGCCAGAAATGACCACTATCACGAAATGCGGTGAGTCAATCGCAATGAGCAAAAGTCCAGGAACCTTGGTACGAGACAATCGTAAGCTGATGCACGAGCCGTAGTAACACGAATGAAACGTTGTCGGCCGGTTACATAGGCCAACTTTATTCTCAAGCGATGCTCTGGAACTCCGGCGTAAGCAGCAACGATTTCTTGACCCATGAGGACTTGCTGATGAGCACTTTAGTGAAAGGCCAAGCCGCTGGTTGTCGAGTCTAATGGTCTGACACTGGGGCCTGGCTCCAATAATCAGCCCGAATGACATGCTCTTTTCCGAAGGGAATTATGGTTTGGTTTTTTTCCCCTCCCTTTCGTTCCCGGTTTCTTCTTGACGATGGTCCTTCTGTCTCTCTTCCAAGCCTTTGATTATGATTGATAGAAACCGAAGATGGACGAATAAACAGCAAAATGAGTATTTGAGGTATATTGAAACGCTCCTGCTAATATGCACCTTTCTATATGTATGCTTTTGATTATCCAATGATCATGCCTTGATCTTCGTAAGTCGCCATGCCGCAAGCGTCACAAAGGAAACGCAAATTATCATCAACAATCCGGTATGCAGACTCTCCATCCCATGATGGTGCCCCAGACACTTTGCCGTAGCTGCAGCCAAAGTTCCCATCCAGACGATAAAAAAGCCCATGTCGTTCTTCGGCTGCGCCGCACCTCTTGGTGTTGGTGCCGTCTCTCCCTCGGCGCGCATGGCCGTGCCCCAGCCGTCCGCAGTCAGCGTCAACATGCTCCACACATGGACGGCCGGCAACGGGATGTAATAAAATAGAATGCCCGGCAGGACCCATTTTCGTGCTGCCCACTCACTGGTACCAAGGCGGTCAGGATTGCGCAGGAGATTGTAGACGATGCCAAACAAGAGCCGCATCCCGATATCGGTAAGCGATACGGGGACGAGGCCTCGCGATGTGATGAGGTAGTGGACCACGGCGACAGCGGCGAGTACTGGGCCAAACTCCCGTTTTGCCATGCCAAAGAACAGCAGAGGATGGGTCTTCAGATACACCCTCGGCATGAGGAGACTCTCGATGTGCGTTGCCCTCGCCCACCGGAGCTGCTGCTTCAGCCACTTGTTCATGGTTGTGGGCGTGTCAGTGGCAGTCAGAACGTCGCTGGCATAGACAACACCCCAGCCTCTCAACAGAAGATTGGTCGTCAGATGCCTGTCCTCGTTGATGATCATTCTCTTGCCCATGATGGTCTGCAGATACCACGGGACCAGGATGTCTGGCAGTGCAGACAGCCTGAAGACGGTGCTCGGTCCACTCTGGCAGTCACTCGTCGCCGCCGCCGCAGTCAGCGAGCGGGTCATGTACAGCTCGCCCCAGTAGACAGTGGCAGCCAGTCTCGTAATTGTCGTCTCGTCGGCATTGTGTACCACCAGGCCGGACGATGCGCCACCGATATTAGAGTCGGCCGCAATTGTGTCGATGGTTCGGGACAGCGAGTCTGGAAAGACAATCGTATCGCTGTCGGAAGACCAGAGAAACTCGATACCAAGGATGTCGGCGATGACAAGGGAAAACACAAAGGTGGAGAACATGATGCCCTTCTTGTGCAGGTGTCGTTGCCGGATGCAGAGGTGACGAATGCCATCGTGAGACCCACCACCCATGGCCAGGCGATGTTGGTCGATGATATTGCGCGCAAGCTGGATGCAGTGCTGCATGACCATCTTGTCAATATCGGCGTCATCCGTGGGCTGCTCATATTGTTGGCGCATGGCAATAAGCTTAGCCCTGGTCCGTTCCGCAATCTCCCCTAGAGGCTCGTCGAGGTGGATGACCGCTGAGTGATCAGGATACGTCTAATCATTGAAGGTCAGCAAGCTGGCAGGTTTTTTGGTTTTTTTTTAGGTTAATTATTTGACGTGCTTAGTTCAGAGACTTGCCTTGTTGAAGACATCGACCATGTCCTGGTCTTCGGTCTCGTCACCATCGATCCCAACCAGGATGAAGACACATCCCTGAGCCACCTTGTAGCTTTCCAGTGCACGATGGAACAGATCTGGGTGTTCCCTCCAGCCAACGATGGCTGCCATACAATCCAGCCTCGGAGCTGCCTTTTCAACGTTCAATTCCCACCGAAGCCAGTCCTCCTTTTCTCGTATCGGGCTTGCATCTCGATTTTCGAATGTGTAAGATTCCTGCCTCCTTCTCTCGTTGATGAAGCGGTTGAGCTCAGTCAGGATGATAGTCATGAGCAGATCAAGGGTAATTGGAAATTGACTCGAGACTGTCATGAGAAAGTAGACTGGTAACGACACCATGCAGCAGAACACATGGAAACATTGCTTCCACACGGGCACCTGGCGGGGACTCGCCGTGTTAAGGACAAAAGTCCCATCTTCTTGTTCTAGAAGCATGGAGGAGAAAAGATTATAAGGAAGTGCACAAGTATTAAACAAGATGGAAGCGAAAGACGAGGAGCCCAAAAAGAGGCTCTAAGGAGCGAATGAAAAACGCGTTACGAACCACACGGCCTCAACGGAGACAGCGGGAACAGCCTCGCTCACGAGCGCCTCCTTTGCGGCCTGGAAGGCTCGAGTTTTATATACCAACAATGGCGAAAGCAAAATGAAAATTCTGACCCGAGGCTCACGACCTGAACACAGTACTCACAATCTCTCTAGGCATAACTCAAATCTCGGAGCTTAACCTGCACGTAAATCCTTCCAGTACACCTTAGCAAATAGCACGATAGTTTGATCCACTCAGCGTTGAAGTCGGCCCTCCCGGGCTGACATCGGGGATAAATTCGAGCCCGTCACCAGGGGTTGCTTCTGTTATGTATGCCTACAACGTTGTAGTCAAGGTGTCGCCCCCCTTCCTGGCGCTTGACTAGTAGCAGGGTCCCAAGAAATTAGTGAGGCTCAGTCACTAGCCAGATGACCTCCAATGGGAATAGTATCGTGACAGAAAGAAGGGAGGGCTTTAATAAGCTCGTGGGGCATTCCGAGATGGTGGGTAGTCGTGTGGGACTCGTTAGCTTTAAAGTTAGCATGCACGTCTTGCTATACGGGCTGACAGTTGCTGCAGTCATCGTATAACTGTACTGCAGGTATTTAACTAACTTTGCCCGACTCATTCGGCACAATTCGTGTGATTTTGCACAGCCCCCCAGGTGCCTAGAAAGGGGCCGTGGCTTTAATTATACGCCAAGAAACTTTGACCAAGAAGGATTTTAATGATCCATCGCACTAAGTTTGCATGGAGCAGGCGGAAGTAGCCCCCTTGAGGCCCCCTTTTAAGAGTGCTTCAGAATAAAATGTAAATCATACTCGAGCAGACGACAGCCGGGCTCAGAAATCTTCTCAAGTTGTTGTTGTTGTTGTTGTTGCTGGTGTTGTTTGTATGGCTTCATCATGAGTATCATATACAGAAACAACCGGCTAGTGCCAGCCATTATCATCACAGCCTCCTTATGGTTATTTATTCTTTTCCTGGATCCCGTCAAGTTTCAATTTCATGAGCTTGAGACTGAGGAGACGACACGAGTGGCCCAGGCTATACCCGATACGCCACAGAAAGATGTAGCGAGTTGGTCAGCAAAAATATCACCACCACCCGCAGAAGATGATGAACCACACGTTTCTACTTCCTGGGACTCCATTGCAGAGGAGGAGGATGATGATGATGGTGATGATGAGCAGGACGGTGTTTCTTGGTCGCCGAAACAGCCCATCGATGGACAACTCTCACCTGAAGACGTCCTCCTCATCGTCAAGACCGGCGGCACGTCCATGTGGAAGCGCCTCCTGATTCACCTGACGACCACCTTCGCCCCGGAACGCATCCCGCTCAAAAATACCGTCATCTACTCCGACAGCCCAGACAACATTGGCGCCTACCAGGTCATCGACATTCTCGCCAACACGTCAAGCGCAACTCTCAGCTCGTCCGACTTCGACGTCTACCACTCCCAGCGCGAATACGGCGCCAACAACGTGTACGTAGAGGCCGCGGGTGTCGACGGCGACGACTGGGGCCCACAGGGCGGCTGGGTCATCGACAAGTACAAGTTCGTGCCGCTTGTCCAGCACGCGGGTGAGAACTGGCCCGACGCCAAGTGGTACATCTATACAGAGGACGACACGTACATGTTCCTGCCCAACGTGCTGGGCTATCTCTCGCAGTTCGACCACACCGAGGCGCACTGGCTGGGAAGCTACGCTGCTAAGTCGGACGTGGTCTTTGCGCAGGGCGGGGCCGGATTTGCCCTAAGCAGGGGCGCGTGGGAGAAGAGCTTCGGACAGAACCCTGCCATCTCGAGAGAGTATGAAGAGTATACAGCGGGCCACTGTTGTGGAGACCAGGTCTTGGGCCACGCGCTGAACCGATACGGCGTGCACCTTGGCGAGAACGGCGGTGACGAGACGTTCCGGTACGGGTTCAACCCGCTCGTTCACTGGACGTTTGCATTTGAGAAGTGGAGCTGGTGTCTGCCGCTCTACTCATGGCACAAGGTGCATGCGAGGGACGTGGCCAGGTATTATGAGCTCGAGAAGTCCTGGGACTTTACTGTGAGTCGCGCCCGGACCAGAGACATGCTCATCATAATATTATGGCTAATAAAAACATGCTAACGCATTACGATAACAGAAACCTTTTACTCACGGAGATTTCTTCATGCACATGATCGCGCCCGACCTCGGGAGGAGAAAGGAATGGTGGGACAACATGTCGAGCAAGTTCAGCGTCACCTCGGCGAACAAGGACGATCCGCCCATGCCGGAGTCAGTGAAGGATGTCAAGACTTGGAAGGCCGCCTGGAATGATGTCGATTCTTGTGAGGCCGCTTGTCAAGCGTGGGACGAATGCACCCAGTGGAGTTTCGTGGAGGATCTCTGCAAAATGGACGACAAGGCTGTCATGGGCAAGGGATACGCACCCGAGATGTCCCAGAGGAAGACTGCACTCATGACCACGAGCGGATGGGTAAAAGAAAGGATCGCCCAGTGGAGGTCACATTGCGCCGCAATTGTATAATAATTAGAAAATACAAGTGAACCAATTTTGCGTTTCAGGTCACTAATGAGAATAACATGAACAATCAAGCATTCTATGATGAATCTATCGAAAGTAAACCTGAAGACATACATTTCGTTATAACAGTGCTACAACCACGAGCTCGAAAGCTAATGGTATCTATTATATATGGCTGAATTCCCTCTTCTTGAATGCACCATAATGCGATGACTATGCTTAGCCTAATTGCCTCCTTCTCGGCACAGATAGGTTCAGGCCAAAATAAGACCAGAGCTGTTTACCATCTCGGGGGTGATCTTGTGGTTAATAATGGGGATGGTCATATGCGGACGAGCCATATTTTGAGCTTCCAAGCGAACATCCCATTTGTTGCCGCCGCACTCGCCAGCGCCCTCCGGGTCACGACCAAACGAGGTGTTGTCACTGAAGTCCACCCAGCCTCCGCTGGTGGTGCCGCACTGCGCATCCACCTTGGCATTCATCTGATCTGCCTTGTACTTGAATTCACTGCTGCAGTCACCGAGCGTAATTTTGCCGTTCTTGGGCGTGTCACAAATCCAATATTTGACGTTGGCACCGCTGGCCCCTTCATGGTCGCCGCCGGTCGCGCCGTCGCCCCATTCACCCTTCCATGTGTCCCCCTGGTCTATGGACGTTGACGGCCCCGATGCCGCGCACCAGTCGAGCATGTTGGTCTCGGCCGTGTCCAGACCGCCCTTGCTGATGGAGCTCGAGCTGCAGGACACGGCTAAGGAATAATCACGGTTAGCATTTTGTCCTCCAGAATGTTGATGAGAAAAGGATGTTGGAATGGTGGGACAGGATCCTACTGGTCACCACAGGGTCCTCCCGACGCTGGAATTCTGGATTGCGCCTGACAGCAAGAGGAGTGAAAGCTGCTACATAAGTGGTAGCTGAGAGAAGAGTGAGCGTGGCTGCGGGGGAGGGCATGATGATTGATGTGTTTTGCCGAAGCAGAAGAGAGCGTCTTGTCCGAAAACAAATGAAAATATTCTTTGAAATAAATAAAGAGGTGTAGTGATTTGTCAAGGAAGACGTGATTACAAAATAATTATTTATTCAAAGTTCCTTGCAGACCAGCTGCTGAAGTAAGAAAAAGTCAAGAGAAGCAAAAAGTCCTGGAAGTGGTGGAGGTAGAATACAGAGCCAGGAACCTGCTCAATTCGCGGCAACCAAGACTTTATATTGTCCATCATCCAATCAATAAAAAAACTACTTTTGTACATAATTAGTAGTTCAGAGATTATCACAGGAGGCGACCACTGGGCCAACGTGATGTCGCTGATGGGCTGTGAGAAATCCCCTTGACCCTAGGTCGCTTCATAATTAAGTATTAATTTACAAAGTGTACTAGAAAGATGGTGAACATTCCAACTATTTACATTCGTCTGGGCCTTTGCCCCCATCATCTACAATGTCAGTAAGCCCAACATTGTAAGAAGTGGTTACAGCAGGATTCAGCCAACGTACCCAGCCCTTGAGGCGGCCCAGCAGGCAGCTGATGCCTCATTTGCAGCACAGCATCGGAGCAAAACGTAATGCTGACAGCGCTGCTGCAATATGAGCATTGTCTCGCATCGCTGTAACGTCACGTACAAGCCTGCTCCAAGTTCTGCACTTGAATCGGCTGCAGTGGCTTATGGCGCTTGAGCAGAGAGATAGATGGCTTGCTTCACCGCTCATTTAATACGCATCAATACTCTCACTCACAGCCTAGACTCTGACTCCTAGGCCTATGGAATTCTTGGATGAGCAATTCTCTGATTAATTACCATAATTACCTGGTCAATGCGATTATGTATTCCCAATCATCTCTGCTTCATGTTGGGATGTAGCCCTGTAATTAATTCCTTCAATGATTCTGGTCAAGGTCAGGTATTCCTTTAAAAATCATTGAGATCAAGCGAGTACATAATACACGATGGCGACTGTTCAAGTAGGAATCTAGAAATGTGGAGGAGAAAAGGTGCGGTGCATTCATTGCCCAGGAGTATCTTTCCAGTCTATAGATGTTCATCTCACATGCGATAACCCACCCCGTCCAGTCCTGTTCCCTGTATAATGCGATGCGTGATGATACATTTCTTTTTTCTTCTTCTATTTTTCTTTCTTTTTTTTTTTTTATCTTACCGTCTTGCACCCCAAAATGCATACGTGATAGCCTCTGTACGCCGCCCATCTTGTGTGCCAGGCCATGCTCGCATGCGCTACTATGCTATAATACAATAATAGGTGATGATTCGCGATGCGTACACTGTCAACTGGAGTCTTGTCGTCCTGCTGACTGACAGCCGCAGGTTGAGAAGATCGTCTCGTCTCGTCGATGGACCTCTTTACTTCCTCCTCTTGATGGTCTTGACAGCCATCTCCACCAAGCCATCCTTCGCCTCGCTATCGGGGAAGCCACTGATACACTCAATCGCCCTTTGCGCGTAATCTTCGGCCAGAGCGCGGGTCTCCTCAATGCCCTCTGTCTCAAGGACAAGTTCACGTGCCTAGCCATGTCACATCAGGTCAGCCCAGTCTTTCCTATACAAAAATAAAATAAAATAAAAAAGACAAGAACCAAAAAAAAAGGAGGAAGAACAAGAAAAAGAAGAAAAAGGAAGAAAAATCATTCTCTGCTAATATCAAGCATTGTCAGAGCAGTCAACTCACCCTTCTCACATCACCCTCTCCGGCAAATTTCCTCCCCACCAGCTCGCCCAGCTCCGGCCTATCTCTCCACGCGAACAACAGCGGCGCCGTCGCCAGCCCCAACTCCAGATCGGCGCCCGCCGGCTTGCCCAGCTCGCGCTCGGAGCGCGTGTAGTCCAGCATGTCGTCCACAAGCTGGAACGCCAGGCCCAGGTTCTTGCCGTACCCGTAGGCTGCCTCGACGGTCTCGGCGCTCGCGCCGCCCAGCAGCGCGGCGGCACGACAGCTCTTGGAGATGAGGCTGGCGGTCTTCAGGTAGGTCTTGTTCAGGTAGTAGCCCAGCGCATCCTCGCTCCAGACGGGGCGGGTCTCGTCGGCGGCTGTGTTCTTGAGCTGCATGAACTCGCCCTCCACCAGGTTCGCTATGACGGTGGCCAGCAGCTCGACGACCTCTGCGTTGCGCAGGCGCGCGAGGGCGACAGAGGCACGGCCCAGCAGGAAGTCGCCCGCCAGCACCGCCATCTTGTTGCCGAACTCGAGGTTGGCGGAGGGCGACCCGCGGCGCGAGACGGAGTGGTCGATGACATCGTCATGGAGGAGCGAGGCGGTGTGGATCAGCTCTGTGATCTCGGCAAGGCGGCGCTGGGAGGGGAGGATGTCGGTCTCTGGGGAGGGCGCGTCGGCTTCGTTGGTGAGAGGCGTGGTGGGGATGGAGGTCGGGCTGGCGATGGAGGGGTTGAAGTCGCGGAGGATGGAGAGGGGGGTCATGGATGTGTCAATCGGTATTGACTGTATGGGCGAGGGATGGCGCTGGTTCTGTGGTAACTCCGGCGCCTTTGGGCATAGATGTGTGGCTCGCGACATGAGCAGCACGATCAGCGGTCGCATGTGCTTGCCCTCTGCCTGTGTGTAGTACTTTGCGACGCGATCCAGCGAGGGGTGTCCCGAGCCAAGGAGCTTCCGTATGTTGCCCGTGAGAAACTTCATCTCCTTGGCGACGACACGGAGGGGGTCCACCGTCATGAGGTCACTGTTGAGCTTGGAGGTGCGCGAGGATATCGCGTTGGACACGACATTTTTTGCCACGGCGACAGCTGCGCCGAGGGCTGAAGATTGCCGAGGGGTTCCGTGGTAGCCTGCGCGTGGTTGCCATCGTATCCTCACATCGAGAGTCTCCCGCCATAGACATTGTGAGCAGACTAAGGAGCGTATTCTTGACGTTGTGGTGGTTTGCGCTGCTCGGATGACCGGAGCGCCCGGCCGCAGCTGGAGGTGCATTCTCTGGATGGCCCTTCTCTTTCTTGACCTAATTGGGTCCCTGTGCTATTTTTCTATGGCTTCGTATGCATGGAACGAGCGAGCATACCGGCCGTCGAGGAGGTGGGTTTGCACAGGGAGGGATTTGTTGAGGTGGTGTTCTTAGGCCGGGGATCAAGTCCGAGTTATGGGCTCATGATGCATTCTAATCTTTTTTTCTCTTCTTTTTTTCTCGCTGGAGCTTAGCTGCAGAGTAGCTTGCGCTAGGGGCTTTCTGGTGAAGGACGATCCTCGGCACGACAGGGGTAGAGGGAGGTCGGATCTTCCCGGGTTGCATCCCTGCACCTGCAGCTGCTGTCAGCTGGCTTGACGCAGTTACCGTCTGCCGGCAGCTGTCCATACAAAATATCTATCGTCGAGCTGACTGCGACGCGTCCTCTTCTTCCTTCCTCTGACGTCCAACATTGCTAACGTCACGTTCTGGACGGGGGATGACGATGCGCTTATACATGCGACGCCAACCACCATGGTGCTCCTCACGATGACACCCTCCATGGTGGAGGCGATACAGAAGAGGAACGATGGAACACCTCAGAGCAACCGAGCAGTCGAGGGCGACGGGCCATCGCTTGATGAACCAGCAGCTGGCAAGCCCATCTCCCACGGTCAGGTTGTCGAGCTGTGGAAGGATATGAGGGGCAGCGATGGGCTCAAGCTCAGCCTCGAGCTTCTTCTACGGGGCTCGAGGGTGTATATTCCGCCACCGCCTCCCAAGCCAGAACCGGTCTGTTGTCCCTTCTGTCCCTTCTCCCACCTGGCTTTGTATTCTCCTCCAGCTGCTGACCTTGTTCCCCAACAGACTCCCGAGTACAAAGCCCTTATGGCCCGACTCCGCCGCGAAGAAGAGGAACGCAAATACCAGCGCATGGTCAAGAACCCCTCCACGGGCATGCCCTCGTTTAGCTCCAACCCCTCCTACTCCTCTTCCCTCGCCCACTCCTTCGCCGAAGTCAACCGCCCCCTAAACAAGGCCGACGAGGGTGATGACGACGTCACCTTCAATGAGGTTCACCGACAAGTTGTACTGGTGATCAACTTTTTGGTGACCATCTTTGGGTGCGCGGCGACGCTATGGGTTCTGGGACGTTGGTGGAGCACACCGGCCAGACTGTTCCTGACGCTAGGCGGGAGTATTGTTGTAGCGATCGCGGAAGTTGGCGTATATTACGGATATATATGGCATCTGGGCGAGGCGAAGAAGAAGGAAGGGAAGGTGAGGGAGGTGAAGGAAGTAGTGGAGACTTGGGTGGTCGGAAAGGAGGAGGAACCCAGAGACGTCGGGTCCAAGGAAGTAGGTGAGGCAGGTCAGGATGCAGATGGGGCCAAGGTGAGGTTGCGCAAGGGGAGACGTCGTGAAGAGACTTGAAGCAGATAGATGTATGGCACACTTGGATAAATTGTCTGCTCCCTCCATTCCATGTCTCCTTCAAATAAGACAACGCTCTACTGTGATATCACCCTTTTTCTTTCTCTTTCCCTTTTTTCCTTCTTTTTTTCTTCTTTTTTTTTCTGGCACCTGAATGCCATGAGCATAAGATTACAAGAGACAAGATCCCTTCTGCAGCACCAAGAAGATGTCTTGCGCAGCATGTATTAAAGCCACAGACTTAAGGCTGATACATGCAGCACATTGAGAATTGCATGATGCCCTGAGGAACATTACTACGGTGGTATAAACATCCCAATACTCTGCCGCTGCTTCTGTGATGACGTAATCTTGATGGTGAGCCCGGCTGAATGCGGGTGACCTCGGTTCAAACGCGCTCGGGAATTGCGACGCGTCTCCCCCAGATTTTCTACCGCGTCTGTTTACTCGTTTGCTCATCAATTCCCCATCCCACTTCCTGGGGTCCGGCCCAAGCCACTGCAACCACAGCAAAAGTCAACCTGCATGTATTAGTTCCACCCCGTCCAAGACAATTTTCGGGAATCTATACATAAGTTGTCAGTACTCTTTGCAGCGCGCCGTGTTCCTCGATCTCAACCCAGGCTGTCTGCCATGCCTACAACCTCTCCATCGTCCGCACATACAGTCTCGGCATGGAGCAGGCTCGTCGAAATCACACAGAATGCCGCCAAGAGACCGCGACACGATGAGAGCAGGTCACGGAAACACTCGGCTCCTGCTTCCACCTCGGCATCTCACGCGCCGACTGCGTCCAGACCAGCCAAGATGCGGCGGTTGACGGAGCCTCCCTCTCGACTCTACTCGATACCATCGCCCTCGACGTCCTCATCACGGTCTGGACACCTCATACCGCCAGCACAGACTCCCATGCGACGCGAACATAGACCGTGCGACTTGGGACTGCATCATGCGCTACCACCAGAATCTGCTGATTCAGCAGAGGCAGAGTGCATAGAAGTCTGTCCCTGTCTCGAGGGCGACCCGCCTGTCGAGGGGACGAAGTGCAGCTATCAGCGACCCTGCGGACACAGAAACACTCCCAAGGCCTCGAGGTCGTCGTCACCGGCGCATAATAACACGCAGGGCTCCTGGTCTCCACGCATAAGGGTCCAAAATAATCAGGCGCAGGCAGAGCAGCCAGGCACCAACAACCCGACAATACTCGAAACAGGTGCGGGTCGAGCAGAGGAGCAGAGACCTGCCAAGCCTTGCGACGACTTCTCAGTGGCCACCGTCGGATCAGTACATAAGGAGGATAAGTGCGACGCGGTGGACAACACTCTACGAGCGGCGGAGGCGGAAGTGAAGCACGATGGCAACGGCGCTCGACAAGAGGCAGACCTTGGGCAAGGGACTGGTGTTGATACAAAGGTCAAGTCTGCGATGGAGGACAAGTCCGACACAACGCTCCCAACGAGAGTCGGTCTACAAGAAAGCGGCCAAGACATACTCAACCGGACGACAACCCCGCAATCACCAGCCTCGGGATCGCCCAGCGAGGAAGAAGCAATCCGGCTCAGCCCACCCTCGTCTTCACAAGATCCGACACCCTACCGCCGCCTGCCCTCTGCAAGGGACGAGAACGCAGCGCCGCCCACACGTAGGGTCAAACGGCGCCTGACTCTTCACAGTAGCAGCCACGACGGGCAGGCATCGCAGAAGAAACGCAAACCCTCAACCAAGACGAGATCGACGGTGCAGACCACGCTGAACCTGGCTATCGGCGGTAGTGCGGGCATGAGAGAATGCAAGGTGTGTGATACGGTGTACAACCCATTTCACCCGGAGGATGTAAAGGTTCATGCAAAGAGGCATGCCGGGGTAGTGAGGAAGAGGACTGCTGCATGAAGTGAAAAGCAGGAATAGGATGTCAGGCTTTGGGACTGAATAAGTGGTCAGGACTAGATGTGTGTTGGATCAAGGCTTGGAGATGTTGGTATACGGCATAGGCATGAGCATGGCATAAGGTGTAAACAGCGATGAAAGGAACGTGATTGAGTATGAAATGGCGTTATATAAATTGGAGATACCCTTTAACACTCAACAATGACATACCTGGTCTGTTTTCTTTTACTTCTTCTCTTTTCTATGAATATAGGAGAGAAGTTCATTGGGGAAACCCATGTTATGATGACCGTCGGCGATCACCCTCTGGCTGGGCACATTTCGATTTGAAGAGTTAGAAATCAGTTCTCAACTGACGTCTACCGTTCTAAGCAGGATGTGAAGAAGAGATGACAATAATAAGTCACGAGACAACATGTTATATGCCTCGCGTGGAGCCTCTCCCCTGATTACAACGGCGTCTTGGGCACAGAGCCATCACACAACGCCTCCCCAGACGCAATACTCCAGTCCTGCGCAGGAACCCCATCCCTCCCGAAAGCCCTCACCTCATCAGACCCCAGTATCGCATACTCGTTCCACGCCTGCGCCTCCAGCCCAGCAACCCCCTCCCGCGCAAAGGCCGCATAGGCATCCTGGAACGCCTCGCTGGTCGCGTATTCCTGCGGGGTGCTCGGCCCGCGGAAGTTTGGGTGCGTGCCCATGAGCATGGGCAGCTCGGAGGAGTGGTAGGCGCCCATCCAGGGCCGCGGGGAAATATTGGTCCAGTTGCCAAAGTAGACATAACGGAAGGTCGGGGTCAGGTCGGGGGTCTGCTGCCGCAGCCGGATGGACTCGGTGGCTGGGCAGAAGAAGAGGGCGAGTTTCTCCTCGAAGGCGACGGTGAGATTGGGGCCGGCTGGGTTATAGGGTGCGAAGGGGACGCCGTCTTGGGCGTTGGTGCCGATGATGGCGGGCTGGAGGCACCGTTGCGTCAGAAAGGTAGAGAAGGAGAGACAAGAGGCCTTTTTTTTTTTTTCAAAGGGGTAGAACTCACGATCTTGGCCTGTAAACCCGCCTCGGCACGCTCTGTATAATTAGCAAAGACTATCTTGTCGTCGATCACAGGCCCGAATGCGATAGACGGCAACGCTCCGCTCTCTTGATAAGCCGCAATAAAGTCCTCGAGGGTGGCAGCGTCGACACCTCGCATGCACGCCAGCTGCCGGTCATAATCGCCCGTCAGGTTTGCACACCCAACGTGGTCTGCCACAAACGAGAAGTTGGCGTGCGTCTGGTCATCCGAGGCGAGCGGGGTCAAGGCCGTGCCCGAGTCCATGATGAGGCCCTTGACCACGGGGTCCGAGTGGTACACAAAGCTGTAGTAATCCACCGACATGGACCCGGCAGACTGGCCCCAGATGACCATGCGCTCCGGATCACCTCCAAAAGCGGCGATGTTGGCCCTGCACCACTCGACGGCGGCGCGCTGGTCCAACAGGCCGAGGTTCTGCTGGTCGAGGCCGCCGGCGTTGGGGAAGCCAAGGATGTCGAGGCGGTAGTTGAAGCTGACGACGATGTGGTCTGGCGTCCTGTTCACCCACTGCGCGGGGATCTGGTACGGCACGTCCTGTCCACCCGTCGAGAACCCGCCGCCATAGATAAAGATGAGCACAGGCACTGGTTGGTCCGAGCGAGTAGACGAGGCGTTGCTGCTGCCGGGCGCCCAGACGCTGAGGGTGAGGCAGTCCTCGGTGATGGCGCCCGTGGTGTTGAGGCCCTGCAGGTTGAACTCGAGCACGTCACGCTCGTAGAGCGAGTCGCCCAGGTCGTCGAGGTATTGTATGCAGCTGGGCGGGAGTGAAGTCGCCTCCACCTCGACATCTGGCTGGTTGAGGAGTTCTGGGGCCGTCCAGCGGCGGTCGCCCACCGGAGGCACAGCATAGGGGATGCCGAGGTACTGATTGACGTTCGGGAGGGCGGGATCGATTTTGCCGTGGATCCTGCCCGAGGTCGTCGACACCGTGGGCAGCGAGGTGCCATAGCTGGTGGTATTGTGCTGTGGAAGTGCAGCGACGGCGCCTGCGGCCAGGAGGAGGGACCACAAGGAGCACGAGGAGTAGTTGGTCATCATCGTCATTATCATAAATGATGATTGTAATTATATCACCTGCGTAGCACAATATGGGGATGAAAATGAAACAAAACCCTCGCCCGATGACCAGATGAGATGACCGAGTCAAGAGATCCAAGCCAGCTGCTGTACCTTACTTTATAATTCAGTCCCCATCAGATCTTCAAAGTGGGCATACGAAAGGAAAGGAGTTTCTATCACCCCCGGATGGAGCATCGTGCCTATAGCATCGGTCAAGTCTCGACCTGCACCCACGATGGCTCAAAAATTTGCTCTCGAGGCGAACACGCGAAGATCAATAATGACTTAGTGTGCACCCCAAGATCCATCGTAAATTATATGTACCATGATCTCGTGGTGATCCTTTGCAGCATGGCTCCACAAACTTGCAGAAGTTTAATGGTTCCAGAGGGGAAGATCTACAGGAGAGCATACCAAGTAGTGGTTGCGTGGGTAAAAACGGTCTTGAATTCTCCCGAGTCAATTATTCAAGTTCCGCCGATATAGTCAATACTTGCTCAGAAGTGATATTTGCTCAGAAGTAATACTTGCTCAGGAGTGCATATCCTACGATAATTCATGATTAGTAAAGCTGAGGAAGAAGGCTTCGTTCGCTTATCTATATAGATGCTTGTCTATATGCATGTTTGTATGCGTATACCTACTTGCATGTCGGAGAAGATAATTCACTTGATGTAGGCATCTCGTCTGAACCGGGAACCCGAGACTTCTACCACTGGTATTCATTCACGTTACACAATGTGTTCAAATTTATATCCCATCAACTCCGAAAAGAAACGAAGAAAAGGTATGCCGGACTTGATTCTGAAGGTCCAGCGCTTGAGATCCCTCGGCTCATTCCGAGCAGCTGTTTTGATCGGAGTCGGAAACGCCAGTGTGCCGAGACACCCACCCATCCCGCACACTCCCACCACCCCTCCACCGCCACCCCTCCCCCCACGTCGAGCCACAGGCCCTTTTTAGGTGCATTCCTTTTAACGACTGGGTGACACGAAGGCACGTAGCATGTAAAGGCTTAAAGTATTACGCTCTGTTCCCTGTATCTCGAGTTTCAGTGACTAAGAATTTGGTCTCGAAACCAGGATACATAAAAGCAACCAAGTATTGTAGCGGCACAGGCAGGCCAACAGAAACAGACGGCTCTCAAGCCACCCAGGCAGATGACGTCGGGCCTGATGTCATTTATACGCTGATAGGCCCCCTCCAATTCCACAATGTACGACACATCTGTCAGGAACAGGGACAGACTGCGGTACAGTACGCCAGCGCAACTAAAACTCCGCTCACCATCGTCACTCATTTTCACACGCTCTGTCTTATTCAGGCCAGGCTAGATCAAAGCTCTCCTTGCTGATCAACTCTTGGTAGATCTATTTAAGGACCTGTCCAAGTCTTGGCGTATAAGTCTAGAACCATTCTCGATCATTATCCCACCCTCTTCTCTCATCTACCACATTCTCCGCCTCTATCACCCCCTCCTCAAAAGAATAGCATCAGGGACAGGAAAATAAAGCTGTCACACCACACAAAAATCCTGACCCAGACAGTCATCTATTCCTCCATACCGCCACCATGGTTCATCAGCACGGAGACCACCATGACATCCCAGCCGAGCACAAGGTTCACAAGTAAGTACTTCCTTGTCTCTCCTCCTACTCTATAACATGTATAATGTATTGTGTGTCTCATTTCTGACCATGCTCCCTTCAGGGCCGGTGCTTGGCTCCCCTCTGACACGCGTATCCACAAGGCATGGCTGAAGAAGCAGGCCGACCATGTAGACGATCACCCCAAGACGCTCATCCCGGTGCTGCAGGAGTTCAAGGACTTCATCGAGACCAACCCCAGGATCAGGATGCTGTTCACCCAGATGTGGGAGGAGGTCCCAAGCAAGGCGCCCTACAACAAGGACCCAACCGGCCACAAGCAGATCCGTGACTACGGTCACATGCTTGCCGTGCTCAACCACATCTTCTCTCGGGCCCCTGAGTGGACTGACGCCGCTGAGCATGTCGGTATGGTGGGTGTGCCCATGTGTGCCGTCTTTGATTATCCCATGGCCACACCCAGTGGCCACGCCGCCTTCTTGGATCCGGATGTGAACAGGATGCTGAAGACGGTCCTGAACGAGTGGGGCAGATTTCTGCAGGTAAGGTCTTCTGGGCAGCTCCGATTTCTTTTTTCTTCTTTTTCACTACTGCATTTTTTTCCCCTCTCGATTTACCCCCCCCCCCCTTCTCCCATAAATGGTCTATTATTATTCCTCAAATAAATTCTAACTCTTTCTCTCTTCATCATCATCAGACACCTGAGTCGGCCGAGGTCCTCAACGACAGCCACATAGGCTGGTTCGGCAAGACGGGTATCAACGATGTCATGGCCGTTGCCAACGCGCCGCTGCAGACCAGCCACAAGTTCGAGGAGCACTACAAGTGCGATGCTACGAAGCCCAAGTACGGCTTCAAGTCATGGGATGACTTCTTCACGCGCGAGCTACAGGAGTCGGCCCGCCCCGTCGCCGACCCAGAGGACGACAATGTCATCGTCAGCGCCTGCGAGTCTCGCCCCTACGCCGTGCAGCGCGACGTCAAGTTCCGCGACACGTTCTGGATCAAGGGCCAGCCCTACTCCATCGTCGACATGCTCAACGCCGACCCCCTGGCCGAGCAGTTCCGCGGCGGCACCGCCTACCAGGCCTTCCTGTCCGCGCTGTCGTACCACAGGTGGCACACCCCCGTCAGCGGCACCGTCAAGAAGGCCTTCCTCGTCGACGGTACCTACTTCAGCGAGCCGCTGTACGACGGCGGCGACCTCAACAGTGCGTCGGAGCAGGAGGAGATCAAGCAGGGCATCTCGTCCGCCCAGGGCTACCTCTCGTGCCTGGCCGCCCGCGCCGTCATCTTCATCGAGGCCGACAACCCTGCCATCGGCCTCATGGCCTTTATCGGCATCGGCATGGACGAGGTGAGCACCTGTGAGATCACCGTCAAGGAGGGCCAGCACATCAAGAAGGGCGACCAGACCGGCATGTTCCACTTTGGTGGGTCTACTCATGTCCTGCTCTTCAGGAAGGGCGTCCAGGTGGACGGATTCCCTGAGCCAGGACAGAAGAACAATGTGGCTGTCAGGAGCAAGGTGGCCGTTGTGCAGGCTTAGCTATGAATAACGAGTAATGAATCAAATTAGTACTTATATAGCAATTATGACCTTTTTGACTGGATTATATTCATAGGCAGTGTTATGCGACAGCTGAAAGGAGTGACCACTCCCAGCTGACTGGAAATGGCTGTGGCCTATATGGCTGCGTTCACGGTCAGACTCACACAAGTATTCAAGGCAGTTTTCCCTGTTACAAAGAGCAAGGACCACTAATGATTCTTTACCCTTTTGCCAAAGATAGACCTTGACAACCGTCGGTCCATTCTGCAGTCACTACTTCCTCTGAGAAGGCCATGTCTCTTCTGGTCGGACGAACCTCAAGATCTCTAGAGCAAAGTATCTGCCACTGCCCGACCATCCCTTGGACGTGATTATGAGCTGATGTAGAGACTGACTCCAGTAACGATGGCACACATCTTACATCACAAGTGTTGTCTTGACAATTAAACTGTGTTAAATTCTTGTGCTCGCATTGGAGTTACGGAGATGCTTAAAGGAAGATTATACGACAAGATTGACAAGGTTGCATACAATAACAGCAGTCTAGGACTGGAAGGGTAAAGGGCAGGGGGGTGGAGGGGAAGCATGCTTTAAATAGTTCTGATGCTGCAACTATTCTGTAAGGCCATCGCACTGTTGCGGTCAGGTCTCACCATGTGGGTGGGTGATCGATCATCAGGATTCGAACGAGAAATGGCCCCCACGGCGGATTTCCACCCCAACCTAACGCGTCGAAACGCCACCTTAGCATGATGCAAAGAGTAGTCGTTTATGGTCCAAGGAAATGAGGTCTCAAGCTGAAATCTTAGGTATCATATTCTGTGGTCCCCCCCCCCTTTCGGGCCCCCAAGATCCTTCAAAAGCTGTGGGCATCTTATACAAATGTAAGGTACCTGGGCCATCATGACAAGCTAATTAACCCAAACTCAATTTTGACCCTTTTATTCTACCTCAACCCCTAGTATTGGTCCTGAAATCACGTTGTAAATAGGTTACGGGCCACAACTACTTGTTCCGCCTTGGTCCACGGTCTCATCTTCTTAACGGCATGGAAAGCATACATCTCACAGACCCTGTGAATGCTTCTTCTGCTTCTTGGGGCTCTAGTCTAAGTCCAACCTTGGCTATCTCTTCCTCCGATATAGTCTCGACATCTCAATCACCCATCACGCCTATAAGCCCTGGCGTCAAAGGACTAAAAGATGACCAGACCAGCTCTTTCATATCGAATGCCGGGACACTGCAAGATACGCCACAGACCCGACAGCAGGCACCGTCCAAGGCAGTAGCATCAACATGGAGATTATGGTCGTGGAGGTGGGAACTTGGCAGCGCGGCCTTGCTTCTCATTGCAGTAGCTGCCATACCGGCGACTCTATACCCACACGAGGGGGAGCCGCTACCTCGATGGCCTTACTCAATCACCGTCAACGCCCTGTTGTCTGTGTACTCGATGGTTCTCAAAGCCTGCATTGCGCTTCTGGTCACGTCGTGCATCGGGCAGCTTCAGTGGAGTTGGTATCTTGAGACACGACCCCTTCGAGACCTGGTTGCCTTCCAAGACGCGGCTGCCGGAGCTGTGGGGTCTATTTCGTGGATGTGGAATTACCATCTGCGGCAACCTTTGACTGCACTCGGAGCCGTCATCACAATCATCGCCATCGTCATTGATCCGTTCATTCAACAGCTCGTCCAGTCAGTTGACTGCAGTCAGGTCCTCTCTAATGATCTGCCATTTTCCGTGCCGCGGACAAACTATTTCAAGTTCAACAATTGGACCAGAAGCCTGGAGGAGTCCATCATGGTTGGTCTCTACGCGATGCAGAACCTGAGCGATTTCGAATGCTCGACGGGCAACTGCACCTTCAGCGACACTTACAGCAGTGTCTCGTTCTGTAGTCAGTGTGTGGACAAGTCAGCTGAGGTGACGATCGATGAGCAATGCCTCGTACAGCGGGCTGGCAACTCGACTGACAGCCCTGCATCATGCAATGCGACCACGTACCCGGATTCCATAGTCTCATGGAACCTGACCACATCTGTGTCATCATTCGATCTCAACTTTGACTTTCAGTTTACAAACCCGTTTAGCTGGAATCCACAAGTCTTTTCCGTTCAGGCGCAGGAACAGTACGGGACGGTGGTACATGTGGACAACCTATCATCGCAGGTTCCCCAAGGTCAGAAATTCGGAGCTATCCTGGGCTATTCGGATACTGCCATCTCGAAAGAAGACCCGCTTGTGATTGGATCTCCCTTGTCCGGCTGCGACGACTCTAGCACGAACGACACGTGGCGCTGCAGAGGCTATGGCGCTGCGGAGTGTTCTCTGCAACCCTGCGTGCGGACCTTCTCGTGCTCTATTGACGGGGGTCGGGTCAACGAGGTCACCATAGACCAGTCGAGCATAGACCAGACCTGGGGCTTTGAACCCCCAAGCTTAGTCGATGGCGAGATTGTCAATCCGCCGCTATTCGGTCTCCTGGACATGCAGTGCATCACCGACGACGACCGACTCAGCCTCGCACAGGCTGGGTACAACACCGTCAATGGAGCGACTGGCCGCTGGCTGCCCTACAATGTTACCTTTGTCCCGGGCAGCACGACTGTGAACACGTTCTCTCCGCTCCCGCAGTCACTCCTGGGGCGGGATTGCCTCTATCTCATAGATGCTGACTTCCTCTCCTACCTCTGGGAGGGGATGCTTGCGCCACTCCCTGTCGGCGCTGTAACTCGCACCAACGTAATCGATGTCGCCTCCTCTTCCGAAAAGTACTCTTTCAACGGGACACAACCGTTGCTGTACCTCTATGACTCAGGCAACGTGTCGATGGACTCGATCAGCGCCATGTTCGACAATCTGGCGCAGGCTCTCACGCTCTGGGTGCGAGAGAATGGCGAGGCGGGCTATAGCCGGCGTGCAGAGGGCATTGTGCTCCACTACGCCGTCTGCGTGCGGGTCAAGTGGGCGTGGGTCGCCCTACCGGCTGCTCTGGCGGGGCTCACGTTGGTACTCTTCATCCTGACTGTCCTCACCACGGCGGGTCGGGGAGTGCCCCTGTGGAAGACGTTTCCCCTCGCCGTGCTGTTTTCCGGGCCAGCTGGAAGGAACTGGATGGACGAGGACTTGATGACGAGGAGGGGTGCTGTTGATACGACAACGGGCGAGGCGACTCATGTTCCTGATGGTAATGGTCATGATTACGACGAGACGGTTCAGGGTATGCTGCGGTTTGCCGATAGAATTTCTGTGAGACTACTACAGGATGAGGATGGTCATTATCAGCTTCGTCAAGTGGGACCTCCTTCGAAAGGAGGGCGTTGGACAGCGAAGCAATAATCAGCAAGAAAGATAGA
The DNA here is from genome assembly GCA_014849955.1 of Cryphonectria carpinicola. NCBI lineage: Eukaryota > Fungi > Ascomycota > Sordariomycetes > Diaporthales > Cryphonectriaceae > Cryphonectria > Cryphonectria carpinicola. The sequence goes on along the minus strand of JACWRQ010000112.1, from coordinate 69,877 downwards.
GGAATAATTAAGTGACGAATTTGATCGTTCCTGGTTCCTTCTCATGCGTAAAAAGGATGTGAGCCGAAATGAAGAATTTGAATCTGAGGAGCATGATTGTGGCATAAACAGTGCTGAATGGAATCTGAAGAACAATTGGGCTTGTAGACGACTTACATGGCAGAAACAAGTGCTATCGTATAGTATAGTGCGTACATGTATGTAGCTACTCATTAATTGCAGTGATTAAGAAAGATGGCACTGTAAAGAGACAGCATGGGGGACGATGCAATAAGTAATTACATCGCACTGTACTATTGTAAAACATGGCTTCTCGCAGGCGTTTGGGGAGAAGGGGGGGGGGGCAAGACATGAATGAGAGAGAAGGAGCAACAGAGCAACAGAGCAACAATGGGAAGGAGCAACAGAGCAACTATGAGAAGGAGCGTCCGTCAAGTCGGCAGGGATCACTTCCACTCCCCCGAGGTCCGTAATACTTACTTAGCGCTTCACGTGAGTTGGCGAGGCCTGAGAACCTAAGCCTTGCCCAGATGGGATCGTGTCCGAACCCGTCCACCCCCAACCAGCTTCCTTCTTTATCAGTTGAGTGGGTTTGCATCTCTTTAGTGTAGGGATAGCGCAGTTTCCAGAGACGAGGAAACTCGTCTGGGCTTGGAGCCTGGGCCTGGCTGGACTGCTTTGTTTTGATTTTTGATTTTTTTTTTGCCTTTAGGCCATTTTCTACTGACGCTTGTTCTTTTAGCCCCACCACTTGGGGTCACTTGTGGGACAAGCCGCGGCTCCGGATCTCGATAAGACTACTACTACCTTGTGTATTACTCTTTCTCCTCCTCCTTTTCCTCCTTCTGCTTCACCATAGTAATCTCTCTTAACCGAAATTTCCCAGGTCTTGTCTGTCTGTGGCGATTGTGACAATGCTAATTATTCTCCTGGCCTGGGTGCGGTCATGACATGGAAATACGCAAGTTGATTAACGAACTGGGGGACACGGATCAGAGGCAGGGGATCGGGCAGGGGCGGGGGGGCCATCATCCTGCAGGTCAGGCAGGTACATCGGCGGCGGCAGGAGCAAGGGTGACTTTATCAACATCACCATCCCCACATACTGCTACTGTTGAGGAGAAGGAGGTGAGGGAGGAGGAGAAGGAGGAGGAGGAGGAGGAGGAGGAGGAGAAGGAGGAGAAGGAGGAGAAGGAGGAGAAACCAGCGCCGACCGCCAATACCGAGGATCAAGAGCAAGAGGACCTTGAAAAAAGAACTAGTGCGACATCGACTGCAGCAGCGGACCAGCAAGGCGACGAGGCCTCAACAGACAACCAGCCAGGAGCAGCACACGATGAGGGCGACCTCACCTCGACAAGTGAGGTCGATGACGTGGTGGCAGCAGAAACAGCAGCATCGACGGCCAGCCTCGGCCCCCACGACGCAGTTGCCAGCAGCGCGCAGGTCGACTTCGACGCTTCCAGCCTGAGCACGCCCAGCACCTTCTCGGTGGGGCTGAGCATCGACACGGACAGCAGCGACACCGACTCGGCGCTGGGCTCGTTCCGTGCACAGTCGTCCAGCATGTCGGCCTCGTCCAGCGTCTTCGACTTTGTCGAGGAGCATGGCCGCACCTGGCACCGGTACCACGAGGGCAAGTACATGCTGCCCAACGACATCCCCGAGCAGGAGAGGCTGGACCTGCAGCACAGCATCAGCGTGCGCCTCTTTGGGGGCCTGTACCTGGCACCCATCGACAGGCCCGGCCGCGTCCTCGATATCGGCACCGGCACCGGCATCTGGGCCATCGACTTCGCCAGCGAGCACCCCGAGAGCGACGTCCTCGGCACCGACCTCAGCCCCATCCAGCCCGAGTACGTCCCCCCCAATTGCAGGTTCGAGGTCGACGACGCCGAGGACGACTGGGTCTTCAGCCACAAGTTCGACTACATCCACGCCAGGTACATGACGGGCGCCTTTCAGGTCTCCAAGTTCCCAGACATCTTCAGCATGTGCTACGAGAACACCAACCCGGGCGGCTGGGTCGAGTTCCAGGACTACTACGCCAAGTTCCAGTGCGTCGACGACTCCCTGGCCGGCACCGCCCTCGAGAGGTGGAACGACTGCCTCCTCGAGGGTGTGAGGAGGATCGGCAAGAGCGGCGTCTCGTGCGCAAAGTACAAGAGCCAGATGATCGACGCCGGCTTTGTCGATGTCGTCGAGAAAAAGTTCGCCCTGCCCGGCAACCCCTGGGCAAAAGGGGAGGACCAGAAGATGCTCGGCAGCATGCAGATGGAGAACATCCTGGATGGTATCCATGGCATGTCCATAGGCCTGTTTACCAAAGTCCTGGGCATGACGACCGAGGAGGTCGAGCTGATGCTCGTCGACGTGAGGAAGGATCTACGGAATACCAACATTCACTTCTACTACATCGTGTAAGTGCCTCCTCTTGGTCTCGTGTGTGATTCCTACCGGCCGCTAACTACCAAAATGCAGATATGCTGTCTACGGCCGCAAGCCCATATAGAAGAGTTGCCTGTCGTATCTGCTCTCCCTCCCCCCCCCCCTCTCCTTCTCTCTCTCTCTCTCTCTCTTACAAGTCGGCTGTCATGTGCAGTCACGACACACATATAATGAACCGTTCACCAAAAGACCTCCATGTATTTTGTGCTAGGCCCAAGGGTCTACTCGCGCGCAAAGAAGTTATCCTCCGTCTCTCCTCAGCCTACCAGAACGAAAAACTTTGAACCGGGGTGTCTCCCAATGCCCACTGCAACATGTTTTGGTCGTCAGGGATGAGCATGGCGTCAGGCATCTACACATGTCGTCGTCTGTCAGCTGCTTCGTCGCTATTCTGTCTGTTATCAAGATACTCACAGCGAGGTCATCCCAGCCCGCCACCAGTCCTGGCGCCGTGACTATCCCTCCTCCTCGACCCAGAACCTGGCCTGTCACACTCGTCGTCCTCTGTGTTCCAACCTCCGTTGCCTGCGCATCTATGATCGGCAGACATATCTCCACAGCCTCATCTGCCGCCCTGACCAGGAAACGGCCGAGGTCCTCCCTCGGCACTCCCCTCTTCAGCCCCTCGATGTGCGCGGCAAGCAAACTGCTGATCAGGTGGCCCTTGATGTTCGTCTCCCCTGCCTCAATGCACTGCAGGCACCAAGCTTTGGTCTGATCCACAATGGCAAATGATTCTGTGCGCGTGTTCAGGGAACCGAGGCCCAGGCCAAGACTGTCGTCCTCCTGGAGCTGGGCTCGCAGCTCAGCGATGGTGATGAAACCAGCTCGGAACGCCCCGCTGCGGAAAAAGCCCGCACCGCAAGTCACGAAGCGAGAGAACCAGTCACCTCCCTTCTGGGGAGTGATATCATCCTCGCCAGAGGTTGAGGATGGGCAGACCGCACACCACATCCTGAGGGAGAGGTCAACCATGACCTTCCTGGAGAAGGCATACGAGGTCTCGTGCAGCGACGCGGCAAAGTACGGCGCGTGGAGTGAGGACAGGTACCACAGCACCAGGAAGTCGACGACCTTGGCTGCAAAGTCCGGCCTCGGTCCGCGCGACGCGCGCTGCTGGAGGGCTTGCCGCATCGTCCTGAACGCCCTCCTGAGCTCCGCGTCGAGCCGTAGCGTCTCCTCGTAGCTGCTGGGCTCGGAGCTGAGATCGTTGAGGAACTTGGCCACGGCCAGCCTCGCTGGAAACGTCTGCCGCAGCGCTCTCGCGACAGATGTGTCTGTGGGCTCGTCGTCCCGCTTCGGCGCAGCGTCCTCCACGAGCAGCACTTCATCGTCGTAGTTGCACGGCGGGCCCGCATCAAAATCGCTTGTCGATACCAGGGGCGGTCCGCCCGTCTGCATGCTCGCCTGCAGAGAGAGCTCCACGATCGTGTTCCACAGCCTTCGCCTCATCTCGGCCTGGAATGTGGACATCTCGGGGAGCTGTGACGGGTCTCTGTGCAGGCCCATGGTGATTGCTGTGCGCATAATCACCCCGACCGAGACCCAGGTGGCATCCCCGCCGACGTCGACAAACTCCTGCGCGAGGACGAGGAGGATCCTGGTCTGCAGCGTCTGGATTCCCAGCCGGGACTTGAAGATCGGTTCGGACAGGTATGTCTGTGCCTCGTATGTCCACTGAATGGCCAAGGCTCGCAGGGTGAACCGGTCATCGTAGGTGAGGGCGCCGAGGGCGAAGACTAGCTTGAGCTGCACGATAAAAGCAATGTTGGGCTCTGACGTGTCGTCAGATACCCAGAGAGAATCATAGTCTCTCTTAAGGGTGGGCACGTGTAGAACCCGGTAGACAGTCTCAAAGGTCTGGAGGTAGTGCTCGAGCAGCTCGTCGGCAAGATGCTTCGGAGGCAGGTCAGGTCTGGGCGGACATGGCCACTGCGGAACTCGCTGCGATTTGATAGCGCGGGCTCCACGCTTGCATTTTTGGATACCAGAGAGTATTCTGCTGTTTTCGGAACCTAGGTGTGGTTCGATAAGGGTGATGAGGTCTTGAGCCTTGGAAGTGGGGGGGAAAAAAACCTTAACAATTTTTTCCGAAGCGATAGCAAGAGTGGTTGGCTCTTGAAAGGGCGGGATTGAAGGTGTGTAAGGTCACTCACAATGGCAGCAATGGTATTCACCCAATGGCTTTGCCCAAACAGCCGCGTCTTGTGCGAAATGCTCCTGGAGATTCCATATGCCTGTTCGATTGTGCTTTTATTTGCGGGCTCCCGAGAGGTCGGGTGATGGATATGAAACGCCCCGCCGATCTTGGATTCGAAGAAATGCGACGAAGGAGTCTCGACGTGGGAGGCGGGCGTCGTCGCAGCAGTGGCGCAAGCTAGGGGCGGCGCTGTGCGTGAGCTGTTGATCCTGCCAAGTTCCCCTTCGAGATGTTTGATGCGTGCCCTCAGAGCATCGACGTCAGGACCTGATTTCGGGTTTGCACCGACGACGCTCGGCGTCTCTATGCATGATGAAGGCACTGGTCTCGCGATAAAATCAACGGCTGTCGTCGTCGTGCTCATCGTCGACAGCCCGTCCTGTGATGCCGGCGACGGCCCCTCGGGCGCACGGCGTCGTGGCGTTTCGTCTTCGTAGACACAGGCTTCCTTCTTCCTCGCCCTCGAGCAGTTGCTGCAGGGGCTCTCGCCATTGCATCTTGTCTTTCGCCTCCGGCAGACCACACAAGCTCTTAGATTTTTTTTGAAGTTAGCAAGTGGTTGCGTCGAGACTATGAAAGGGGTATATTTATAAAAATAAAAAATAAAAATGAATCAATCAATCAAAAATACATGCTGTGGTTTACGCTTACGTTGTCGGCCTACGTCGGCGTCGTTCCATTTCGATTAATTTTCGAGACGAATATCAAATGGAGGTCATTCTCCTTGAAATCATTTCATGTCATGATTTTCCTAATGAGAAGAAAGTCTTAGGAAGAGTTCGGCTGAGGAATGATTATTATCTTTACTGGCAACCTCGGAATTTTCCGATTCCGATTCCGATCCCGACTCCGAAGTTGAACCCCCGAGAATGCCTCGAGCCGTTTTCGTCTCACAGCAGACCCTAGTGTGAGGGGAAAACAATGACCTGTGAGCATAGAAATAATGGATTGGATTTTCTATCTAAAGAAAGATGAAGAAAGCATAAAACGTGAGGTTTTATATAGAGGAAAGGCCAGGGTTAGAGTTATTTCCCCGACACAGTAACTCTGGACCATTCTGCCCGTCCTATAATATTCTTATTCGTGAACGCCAATGCTATGATTATATATGCCCACTTAATAGCAGCCATTTCCTCGAATGGTCGCAGCCATTTCAAAAGGCTGATGCAAGACTGGTCGGAGCGGGAATGAGAATTATATTTCCTGACCTACATTCAAAAATCTCCAAGTCAAGAGTCATCTTGAGATCTTCCATATCACACTTTGTATCAGATGCTGATTCATCTGCCGTAATTATGTCCAGCCACCTACGAGCCTGAGATAGCCATCCTCAAACTATCTCAGGCCTCTTTCTTTGCCCTCTTGCGCTCGAAAGATGGTCTGTCTCGTTTCGGTACTAGCTCTTGTGTAGCGCAGGCTTACATACCTCTCTGCTGATAATCGGGCATCGGGATGTGCTGTCATCAATTGATAGGCTGCCTCACTTTGCATGGTTTCTTATACTTGTAAGATGTGTCGGTTTACTGCTTCCTTATCTGCACTTTGGAGCCTGATGCTCGCCCAATGTCTGTAATTCGGCCTCTTGCTACCCAAGCTTCATTTATTTATATGTCCTAACAAGTCTCGTTCACGTCCTCCTTCTGCTCTCGTCGGGGTTAGCGGATCAACGCTCATGTGCCCAAGTCGCCCAACATGAGACTATCTGCAGTATACACTCCTCTTGATCGATCAAATAGAACGACCAGGCTCCTCCGATTTACTGAGGCCTCCACATCTCAAGACATTCGCTGTATTCTGGAAATCCACGACGTTGATGATGCCCTGAGCCTCAACTTTGTGGCCCTCTCCTACGTCTGGGGCCAAGATCAGCCACGCAGGAAGATCAAACTCAATGGCGTTACTGTCACCATCCGCGAGAATCTTTATCAAGCACTTCACATCCTACAGGGGTCCAGCTTCGAGTTTCTAGGCGGCGAGCACCCCAGGTTTGAATTCTCCCCGACGACAGCGACCCATACTTATTTCTGGATCGACGCGATCTGCATCAATCAAAACGACCCCCTCGAGCGAGGTCATCAGGTCGGCTTGATGAAAGAGATCTTTTCCGGTGCAGCATGCGTCGTCTCCTGGCTCGGTGCTGACTTCGAAAACTCAACCTGGGCAATGGAGAGGGTGCACAGCGAGGTGACGGACTACGATCCTCGGAACGTTCTGACACCTTTCGAAGTTCTCGACCATCTAGACTACTGGCGAAGGATGTGGATCATTCAAGAATTCGCCCTCGCGAGATATGTGTTGCTTGTCTCTAGCAGCATGGCGACATGGTGGACGCCTGAATCACGGCCCCAGGGTCGGAACTCCATGGAGCGGCTCTACCGCCTGAGGGAGCAGCTGTGGAAACTCAACAACGCCCGCTTCCCTGTGCCTTTTGGTGTTGCGTCTGAGACGGTGACGAGGTTCTCCCTCATGGAGCTTCTGCAGACATTCTCATACCCACAGTGCACAGATGCTCGGGACCGCGTCTACGCCTTGTTATCTCTTGTCCAGGAGACACCAGAAGCGGATCGCGGCCCAGCGCTCCATGCCGACTACACCATCACTGCCGAACAGCTGTATTATCAAGTCCTGCATTACTGCAGGAGAGATCCGAACTTCACTCTGCAAGACTTTAGGGCCGACCTTGCCAACACCTTAGGTGTCTGTCGAGATGGGAAGTTTTGGCGTCGTGACATTGTCTATGCAGCTACCGAGGGGTCCGGTCTCCCTGAGGACCTCGAGAACGGCCTTGTCTGCAACACCGCGCTCCGAACGGCATGGACCGACTCGTTTCTGGAATTCCTTTCTGTGCCAGAACAAATAGGAGAGAAGATCTCACAAACCTGGGGCACAGATGAGAAGAGGCGAGCTCCTGGAGAGGAGATCGCGCTCAGGGTGACAACGGGCAGCACGGCAGAGAGGCAAAGGATGTATTACACGGTGCTGCAGGACTATCGGGGATTCCCAGAGCGGGAAGATCCAAGTACGTGGAGCTGCTTTGAGATTCTCCTGAGAGCAGTGCTAGGACTTCTCGGCACGGATGATAATGTCTTACCTCAGAACACATGGCCTGTTATTTCGAGGCCACCATCGGCTGCCGTATACGTGCGCAACACGTTGCAGGACTTGAAATCTCAACAGTTTTTCTATTGTTTGTAGGGCACCATGGCCCATGATTGTTCAAATCTTCAGGGGGACTGTGGCAAATATAAGACATTTGAGACATTGCCTCATCCGTGTATTTTTCTCTTGCCACGGGAAAAGGGGAACAGTTTCTGGTACCGGCAGAGCTGCAACGTATTGCTTCGCTATAGCCTGCTACAGCGAGTAGATGTGGACTGGCCTGGTGTGAAGATGCACGAATTGGTCTGATGGCGGGTAATGCAGAGCAAGCCAACTCAACCGTGGCAGTTTTGGTATACATGTTTAATTGTGATAGCTTGCTGCCGTCAGGTGAAGAAACAGAAACACTGACCTGAATTCCGTCGACAATTGGTGGTACATCTTCCAGATATAGATGATGGTCTCGCTAACGAAGGTGATTGTAGAGAAGTACCAGGATTTTGTATGGACCATTCTTGATTGTATTTATCATGATGAAGGCCGCTGGGAGAGAGCTGAGAAGTCGAAAGTAAAATCAGTGGAAAAAAGGAAGACAAAGTTTGGGTCAACCCACCCTAAAATACTGTTCAAGATGCGCAACCTAGCGAAGCTATACCAAAGCCAAGGACGATTGGAGGAGACTGAGAACTTGAACGTGCAGAAAAGGGAACTCTCAAGACCAAGGTCAGGGCATAAGGCATTGGAGGAGTTGAAATCTAAATACTCTCCTTGGTAGTCATCTCAATGTCATTTCATCCTAATTTCAATTGGCTCACCAAATGGCAAATATTCAATCGTTCTTTATACTGCTCGCATCTATTAGTCAAACATTATCTCAGCGCGCATGGAGCCTCTTATAGCCATGCTCATGCAAAAAGCAAGAGAGAGAAAAGAAGAAGAAAGAGGCCAAATCCATTGGTTCAATACAGATTGTGATTATCCTCTTTATTAACTTAGGCATACGGACATACAGGCGGGTTTTCCCTGTCTCTTCCTCATGCTATCGTCGCGCTCACCATCGGAATGAAACTCTCATTCACATACGTCGGGTTGCGCCACTCGCTCCAGTCGTGCGTCAAGAGCCCCCAGGTCTCATCATAATCCTGCGTCCCGCTCCGGATGTAGTAGCTGCCGGCGAGCACCCAGATCATCCAGCCGGCGCTGTTGGTGGGCAGCCACTCGGCCAGGCACTGGGTGTAGGGCTCTTCCCAGGTGGTGTCGTCCATGAGGAAGCCCCACTCGGTCAGCACGACGGGGAAGTGGTTGTAGGCCGAGTTGCTCGTGTTCATGGCCTCGAAGCCGTCAGTGAGGAGGGAGCTCTCGAGCGAGGAGCAATCGGTGGCGCTGTTGTCGTAGTTGTGGATCTCGAGGACTATCTTGTCGGCCGGGAAGTCGGAGAAGGAGAAGGTGCCGGTGCCGGGCGTCAGGGCCGTCTTCTGCACGGCGGGCGTGAGGTAGGTGTCGTAGCTCAGGCCCGAGAGGAAGATGAGGGGGTCCGGGTTTGCGTCGTTGATGGCTGCTGCACCCTCCTTCACGTAGGTATACCAGTACTCCCAGTTGTATGTATCGTCGTCCAGCGCTGTGTTGTCGGTAGGCTCGCGCGGCTCGTTGCGGAGGGACATTGAGGTGAGAGCGGTCCATGATTGTCCCTGAGCGAGAGAAGAAGGGGAGCATTAGTCAGTAAGTCAGGATATTACCAGGCCGGAATGGAGGGAATAGAGGGAGAGATGTAGAAGTGCATACGTGGTCAGCCATATATGCGATGCCGCGTGTCCAGTTCGCAATGGAGAAGTATGTGTCCCCCCACCAGGCATTCCCATCGGTCTCGCTGCAGCACCACTCGCCCTTTGATATGTGATTGTCAAGGTGGACATAGATCTCGTTGGCTGCACACTCCTCAGCAATGGCGTCGAATATCTATACAGTCATCAGCAGATTATCCCGTGTCAGTCACTGACGCCCTGTGTCCAGATACAAATGTTCCCTTTCTTTCGCCACGCCTCGATAGGTTTTTGTTGGATCGATATGATCTGACTATTACTGACCTCCAGACGGGTGATATTCGCCGAAAATGAAGGGTTGGCCGCCAGCACCTTCTCATACACGGCTGTGCCGTTCGTCTCGCCCAGGGCCTCGACGAAGGCCGTTGAGATTGGCACATCCACGCCGCCGTTCTCGTAGATCTGGTCGATGAGCTCGATCGCGTAGGTCAGGCGGATGACGTTGGTGCCAGCCTCCTTGAGCTTCGCAACAATGCTGGCGACAGACTGGTACTGTAGGCCCTCTGGGATCATGACATCCGCAGCTCCGGGCCAGTTCGCGCCGGCATACTTTACAGTATTACCGGAGGCGTCAAGAATGGAAGCGCCAGATGTGGTGAATGGTCCATTGGGCCAGGACGCGGCCGAAGCCAGGCTGAGGAGGCTGGATATGGAGATAATGGTCCTCATGCTGTATTATTACCCGGCTCCTGAGAACTCAGAATCGAACAATCTGAAAGAGGGAGGGGTAGGGGATAGAGATGAGCCAAGCTCGGGGTGGCCTTGCAGGAGGAAAAAAAAAACCCATCGACCTGCGAATGGGTTTTCGCATATTCTTAAGGCCGCAGAGTATCCTGGCCATGATCCAAACCGCCATCGAGATAGCGCCAAGTAACCTGTCGAAAAAAGAAGGCTATCGTCACCAGCAAGCAGCCCTTTGGTGGCTCGATGCTACCACAGGCAGGAAACGTGACTGGTGACTGGTCGAGGAGGGTCGGATTGGACCGAGCTGATCGACACATGTCGCCGGGACTCGACCCATATTGACGAGATTCTTCCTGCAATGAGCTGCATGCGCTTCAAAGAAAGGTTTCCCAGGATGTCACGATCCGGAACTGGTGCCGGCTTTGGTGGTGGAGGCGAGGCAAGGACTGGGAGACACCGAGAACGAGGGTGAATATAGCAGTATATCCGCCGGCTCCAGTATCCCCGAGTTAATTATGGAGTCATCATGATATGCCTCTTTCAGCCTATAATTAGTTAGACCTTGACCCCAACACGAGGGCATGAAGGTTCAAGAAAGCCGTTCCAATAAACGAAGCGTTTTGGGTCAAGTGACCTGGTAATCCTCGTCGTCCTCAAGAATTTACTACCATGGCAATGACTACTTTAATGCATCGTAGTACGTAGCAGTACGTAGCAGTACGTCGCACTTGCCTTAAAACCAGGGATTCCCCACAGTGTCTATAGTGTAAAGTCTAACCACTTGGGTACTTAGTAATAAACAGGGATTCCGCATATGACTGGCCTCGTGATGCCAAATGGTGGATATCCTCGGCATTGATTTTCCCCCTCACCTCTCTGCTAACGAAGAAGCAGTGGCATGCTATGACGCTCGATCTGGCTGGAGCGCCAAGTGATGGTTCGCATGGACAGTGTGAAGTCGGAAAAAGTCTACTATACATGACTGGGCTTTTCGTTCCCTCTTCAGTGGCAGGAACAGGTAATGTTCGCTGCATCGTTCTTGCTCGTCTAGAGTTTGTTTGTGAGCAGGAAGGAGCAACCAACAGGAGATTAATACTTCCAGAAGGTAGCTTAACCCTGGCACGGGTTGTTTTTTTTTCCCCCTCCGTTCTGTTTTACCTTCTTTTCCTCTTTTTCCTTATCAACGACTTCATTGTCTTCATCAGCAACAATTTATTTCATTCTTTGACCAGAGAGGTAGTGTTCATACTTGCAAGTTCTTACTAAAATCTGCTCGACAGGCTGAGCCCATACATCATCCCACGCTCTTCTAGATCTCCTCCTCTTCCCTCCTCCTGAAGTCGACCATCACGCCCTCTTTCCAGCTCGTGAAGGTATCAACAAGCTGCATCTCGTCCCTCCTGTCGCGTCCCCACTCAGCGCCACTCTTACCACCCTCAGCCGGATCAAGTACTCCCTCTGCCTGTCTCACATCGTACAGCCACAGCGTGCGCGCCAGCGTCGTTGTCATCTCGACATACGCAAGCCCCTTGCCGATGCATCCCCTGGGCCCGATGCTGAACGGGCAGAAAGCCCCCTGCGCAGCCGCCACGTCCGTCTCGCCCACCAACACACCTCCTGGTGACGATGTCCATGATGGCAGCTTGGACCCGGCGATCCATCTTTCCGGGACATACCTGAACGGCTCAGGAAAGTAGTCTGCATTGTGGTGGATTGCGTAGTGAGGGACGCCCACGACCGTCCCCTCGGGCACATGCACGCCGTCGATGGTCATGCCGCCGGCGAGGACCTCGCGCGGGACGATGCCGCCCACAGAGGGTGACATGCGCATCGCTTCGTCGATGCAGGCGCGCAGGTACGTGCAGCCGTTGAGCGCCGCGCCCTGCCTAATGTCCTCGACGTCGGTGAACTTCTGCCTGATCTCCGACACCACCTTACGCAGGGCGTCCGGGTTGCGCACAAGGTAGAACAGCGTCGCCGCCAGCGCCGTCGACGTCGTGTCGCTGCCCGCGATGATGAGCAGGTTCGACTCCCCCCACAGCTCTGGCGTCGAGAACCCGAGCCCCGTCTCCGGGTCCCGCGCCTTGAGCAGGTGGTAAAAGAAGTCGCGGCGGTCCGTCTCGTCGCCCATCTTGGTGCGCTCCGTCAGTTGTGCGCGGCTGTAGGCCATGTACCGCGCACGCCCGGCTGCGATGTTGGGAAACAAGAGCCGGTCCAGAGAGAGGGTGTTGAGGATGGGCATTGTTCCGCACTGGACATGAACACACATGATTAGTCCTGCTGGGTATTGATGATGATGATGTTGACACAAAAGGGGAAAGAAAGAAGGAAGAGCAAAGAGCCCAACTCACAATCAGGTGCCTGTGCGCCGCGGTGCTGACCAGGTCGATGGCGAAGCGGTTGTCCTCCTTCTCCAGCATGTGGAATGCCTTGCCAAAGCACAGGTCGCCGAGGATGTCCATGCTCAGCCAGCTGAACCAGTCGCTCATGCATTTAGGGCTCGTCCAGCCCTTGTTGTCCCCCACACGCGCCCCCGTGCCGATGCCATCACAGAAGGTCCTGATATTGGCCAGTATATACCTCTCCATCTCCTTGATTGCGCCGTCGCTGAAGGCATGCGCCATGACCCGCCTCTTGCGCGCGTGCAGCTGCCTGTCGCGGCAGTTGTGCGTGTTGGGTGCCGGGTGGACAAAGGCATCGTAGAACTGGGCCTTGCGCACGTTGGACTTGAAGCCGTAGATCTCCTTGAGCGACGATGAGGTGTTGAAGGACAGGCTGTTGGGCCCGAAGCGGACCACGGGTCCATACCGCCGGTGAAGACGCCACAGCTCAAGGTGCCGGTCGCCTCGATACGAGTGCCAGAGCTGGTACAGGTCGGTGATCCTTGCGAGGAGAGGGCCCGGATGGGAAGATAGTGGGTGCAGGAAGAGCCGGTATAGAACCACGGCGGTAGACTATACAGAAAGAAGCAAAGAGTCAGCAGTCTTGATTCTCCCCCTTCCAGATGTCCCGGGAAAGTAGAACTTACATAAAGCACGCCGGCACTGACGAGTAGACCCAGCCATGAGAGAACGGAAAAAAGGTTGATCTCAGCCATGATGAGTCGTCTGCCTGTTCTTTAAACTTCTCACAAATAGTGTCTGTGAAGCCCTCCTAGAGGTGATGACTGTTGACGACAAGATACCAAGTCACTGAAACCCGAGCCAATGAAGCCCGAGAGGGGAAAAAAAAAGAAGACGACATCATCACAGCAGTCGTAGCCCCGGGGTACCGTCCCCTTTTTGCTTTGCTGGACAATCGACTCTCGACTAACAACAAGCTGCGAGCGGCTCGGTTGGACGCGGGACAAGAGCCACAAGCACGCACCAGCCATCCATCCATCCATCAGTCCCCATCTCACTGTACTTGTTACTGTATTATTCCACTGCAAGACAACTTGTGATTACCGATCACCGCCAGGGTTTACTGACCCGCCCTGCTGCTGCTGCGCTCGGCCTTCGTAGCGCACTGAGCCCCATGGGGTCCCGTCATCCTCCTGTCATCCCCCCCCCCGCGGGGGGTCGAAGCCAATTCCGACATGGTGGGGTTTGCATTCCTCTTCGGGTAAGGAGTGAAGTATCAACCTTCTAACCGCTTCCTGCCGGTTCGAGACGCAGGTGTCGTGAGACAAAGGTGAGGGGGTTCAGGATAGAGTGAAGGCCCGTCGATAAGCATTTGCTGTGAGCCGAGGACACCTGGGTGGGGTTTGACAACATGTCGACATAAGTACGTCCGGAGGCTTATTTTTCTAGATCATGGCCATATTTCTCTACCATGTTGAACCCTTTCAAGCAGCGCTTCGCCGCCCCCTTTTCTTTCTTTCTTTCTTCTTTCTTTTTCGGCTGCACCTTGTAGGCAAGGCCGTCGCGGCGTTGGTTGCGTTCGAGTTTCTCGGGGGGGGGGGGGGGATAGTTGCGTAAAAGAGAAAGGGTTGTGCTTCTCGCGACGAAGCTTGGCTTGAATGTTTTGCACATCTGGACCGGTAACGGGCATATGCTCGACTCGCTATAGAGAGGAGGGGCTTGTTTTCGAGTGTTTCTGGGGCAGCAGACGGGGCCGGCGATGTTGTTGGCTGGTCGCCCCAGCTGAGAAGGTCTCGATCGCCGCGCAAGAAGGCTGCAATTTTTTACGCGGGGTGCTGAGCAAGTGACAAACACTCAGCCCACCCTTCAATAACACCAGGGTGCGATACCATCCACCAGCGGCGAAGAGCTGCATCAGAAATGATATCCTGCGCGGGGCCATGGTTGTGATAGTGTAGCAGGCGACCATCACGGTTTCTAACGAAGCCTCCTTACCACTGGCCGTCAGCCTCGCGGACAACTTTGGCGTGCCATTCACAGCCTGTCTTGCAACAAGGGCCTGGACGCTGGCTAGTATGGATGTATCGACGCGTTCCGTTTACACCGCCTTGTATGCAGGTATATAGTACCGTATTATTTTGATATCTAGGTTGTACGCATTGTACTTCTAGAGAGAGACGCCGGCGAGAGAGGAGAGAAGTTTCTCGAGCAGCAGAGCACACGAAGAGCATTGTCTGCCGCGCTTTTGGTTGCAAAGTAGCCATTATATTGACAAATTTGGTGCTGCAGAAGGTGGTAGGTGGCTGTGCTGGGGTGAGAGGTTGTGCCGGCGTAGCTAGCCATCTCTGATTAGTAGTATTGTTACACGTCACGATCCAAGCAATATTGAAATATGTACAAAACTGAAATTTTAATTCATGCTCTAAAATAATGGAAAGAAGAAAAAAGAAAAAGGTCCAGAGAATGCTCAGGTGACCATTCAATGAGTTCACTGTCAAGATATATCCCTGCTGATTGGTATTACCCTTTGCACAAGAGTTCCATGAGTCCTCAACAGGATCGATCTAATCAAGTCTCCTTCTGCTTCGGCTTGGTGGTATTGCAATTTGAGCACCGCTTCTTTGCAGGATGTGGCCGAGTGCCCTGGCCCTTACACTCCTTGACCTCGTCAGGCAGGGCATTGCCGCAGAGAGGCCAACAGCATTGCCAACCCATGTGGACTGCGATGATGATGATGATGATAGACAATTAAGTTCCCAGTAGCTTTCGCTGAATTTGCTTGCTTCTTCCAGAATCTGGATCTGTGCACACTTCTCTGGCTGCCCGAGCTTTTTTTTTCTACTCATTAAGCACAAGGCTGTCAGCTGTTGACTTGAACACTCAATTAAGTAGAAAGGTCTTGAGCCGACTTGCAAAGGGATCCTTACTCAATGCCTGGCTGGGTTGGGAGAAGTATAGCAATGAATGCTGGCCTTGTCAGATCAATCAGAAGGTTGGGAAGTGTGCTCTTGTTTCTATGCGGGGTGATGATTGTTTTGAGGAAAGGAAGACAGAATGCATTTGTACTCAAGGTATAGAAATTACCCTCTTATAGTCCTGTTCAGTGTATACTGTAACCGTGAATCATAAATGCAGAAAGTTCTCTGGACAGGACAATCACACTGAGCAGTGAGTTACCTATCACCAGATGATGTTTATATGAACAACACTATTCACTGAGTACCTAAGTATTTTCGAGAGCAAGAAAACCATAAATCAGAGCAAAGACATGGGGCTGAGACCACTTGATGGGCTCGTCAATCAGCTTACTAGCTCAGTCAAAACAATTTGGCAAACATTATCCTATACTACAAAGTACAAAGAGGGAATCATCATTATACTCTCTTCAGATCCTTCTCACATATCGTAAAATCAAGTCATTATGCATAATGCATCTTTCCATGCATAACCGAGAAACAATTACAAGCCTTACCGTCCTCTCCTCTCCTCACTCTTCATTAACCACCTACTTTTCTGGTACCTCTACCCGCCAAAATACCTTGGCCCGTTGAAAACATGGTATCGATGGCCTCTTACGCCTTGGCCCCTGAACAGGGCGGGAAATCTTGCGCCTTCTGGCACCTTCGCCTCACCCACCCTCTTATCCCGCACATCCTCGTCCTGCTGTTGAATCCTCACCAGCTCCTCCTGCGAGCGTGGCACCACAAATTTGCCGACCTGAAGCTCAGTATCGGTAATGGTGCTCCGGCTCACACGCGCGTAACCGACGCGATTGAGACCCTTGTACAGAATGTATTCGCACCATCTGTCCCAGTCTGTCGGATCGATGTCATGCATGCCTGAGATGTCCGAGACGTATGTCTTGTAATTACCCTCGCCGGGCTTAGTCACAAGGTATGACAGCAGGATCGCAGGTCGGTTGGTCACGGTCCCCATCAGATTGGACAGATATTCTGTCTGCAGCCTCCTGTCTTCAGGGTCTTCTTCTTGGCCGGAGTGGAACACGAACACGTCAACCAGCTGACCGTACGCTTCGATAGTCGCATGGATTGCGGGCGCAAGTTCGCCCACAGGACTGGGCAGGAGGTGGTGCGTCGAATTGATGATTGGGAACTTGGAGAGGAGCGCAGAGCCCCAAGTGTGCTTGTTCGGACCAGGGCCGTAGTCGACGTACATGCCGAGGTCTTCGGCAAGATACTGGGTGGTGTCGCGATTGCCCATGATGATGCGCTGGTTGTCACTCTCCAGCAGGCCGACAACGTCCAGCTCCATCTCCTTGATGAGGTCGCGCATCCGAATCTCCGAGGACCACATGTCGTTGTCCAGCGAGAAGTGGATCGTCCAGATTCCTGCCGTAATGAGGTTCTGGTCAGGGTGGTAGGGCTTATAGTCGTTGGTAGGGAAGCGCAGGAATGCTGCGCCAAGGAAGAGCAGGTTGAGCACACCAAGAGAGGCAAGGTGGTAAGTCCTGTGTGGCTTGGGAGCGGAGGCCGTGACGGGCCGCTTCCCTGCGCGCCGGCTGTTCTTGATGTTGTTGATGTCGAGCACGCCGGCACCGATAAGCAGCCACGTGGTCATCATCACCCAGTCGGTGTGTTCACGGACGAGGGGGCCGCCAGGAACGAAAGCGTAAGCAACGACCCAGACGTGGAAGAGCAGCATGATATTATAGATGAAGAAGCCCGTCCCGAACGTCGAAGCGGGACTCTTCTTGGCGGCATTGCTGATGATAGGAAACGATACCGCCATGAGAAAGGTAGCTGCTGTGAGCGCGCCGAAATAGCCGAACCAGTGGTGGAAGTAGGTCAGGACCGCAGCACCCACGCAGCCGATACCATAGAAGCCGTAAGAGCTGACAAGCTGCGGCCGGAAGAGCCCAAGGAGGATTCCTCCCGTCATGGCAAAGATAGTGTACCAGGCTGACGTATTTGCGGTTGGGCCTCGGATGGGATAGCCGTCCCAAACCCACAGAATCATGGTGCTGGTGTCGGAGAGCAGCGAGTGCAGACCAAACATTAGGCCACCAATGCTACAGGCGGCCAGCAGCACGGAGCCGTCCTTCAACGAGTCGGCGTTGCCCGTGTTAAGTGCTCCACGGCGCGTGAACCTCAAGGCGGCGGGAATGGCCAGTGCGAGACCGGTGAAGTTCCAGCCTCCATTGGCAGCATGCATGACGGGCCAGATGGGGTTATTTGTCCACCACATGAATTTGACGATGGCGGACATGAGCAGACCCACAAGAAATGCAAGGATCCTGGACTCAAGTCGTCCTTCGTGGACAGATTCAGAGTAGAAAGTGGCCGACCAGCCCAGACACTGCATGGTGACGGCAAAAGTGACGGTACCAAGACGGGCGACGGGGTCAGTAACGAGGAAGGCAAGCAGACCGGAAAGGGACAGCAGGTGGACTGTCCGCAGGTTTCGTATGATTAATGACCTCAACGGGGGGATGCCCAGGAGGAAGGGTGAGATGGTGCCCATGATGGCAGCCTCGAAGCCCGATATACCCATATACCATAGCGGGAAGACTGTAGCGATACCAGGTCAGCGGCTCTGATCTGCGCAGCCCATGTGGAAGGCGGGTGGGTAGTGGAACTTACACCAGACCAACACACCCAGGCTGGTGAGGATGGACCAGAAGACGAACTGTGGGCTGTCAGTGGGGAACCCAGGTGGATCTTTGGGGGGGGGGGGACTGGAATGCGCCCAGCTTACGCCATGGTAGATGTCAGCCACGATGTCGATGGCCTCGTTCGTGCCAAACCGCCGTCCGAAGACGCCTGCTGTTGCTTTCTCCTTCCTACCAAGCAGTCAGCCTATGTGATGACCGCCTGGGAAGTGTCTGGCCGCTGGGCTTACTCTTTCTCAAGTTCAGCGGAAGAGACGGAAGAGAAATTGGCACTAGATGACAGGACACTCTTAGAACCAAGATCATGAGGTAGTGTTTCTTTTGTTTTGCTTTTATTGTTGCATGTCTTGTTCGTACACATGTGCCCGAAGTGACAAGGTTTATTTTTGTTCTTCTTTACTTCGTCGGAGGTCTACTTCGGAAGCCATTTGACATACCCCTTGCTGATGCCCTTTACATCCCTTATGACGACCTCGAATGAGTCAAAATCAAGGGCGGTGACGGCGTCAAAAGCGACATCGAGAAGGACGAGGGACCACTCGAAGAAGGCATACGTGGTGTAAGCTAGGGAGGAGAGTCTCGTCAGCACCTGTTAACCCCTCGGGGAAAGGGCGGGAAGGGGAAGGCGGGGTGTGGGGGGGGGGGGAGTTCTCCCTTGCTCCCTGGGACAGCTCACCTCCGGGGACCCGGTGGACCTTGTGCTGGATGAAAAAGTAGATCAGAGGGATGATGCTGCCGTAGAAAGCGCCAGATACATATTTCCTGTACTTGATTGCCTGCGGGTTGGGTGGGCTCAGAGCAATGCAGCCAAAGGTCCAGGGAATAGTGGCGAGCAGGTAGGAGATCATGAAGATATCATGCCAGTCGTGGTCATCGGTGGAGGTGACATATGTCCAGCCTCCGCACGTCAAGGTCCGAAACAAGCCCCAGAACGCGACGAAGCCGGGCAGCTTAGTGCCCGGCTTACGCGACAGGAGATACCAGAACGCGACGAGGGCGAACCTAGGGCCTGAGGTTATGGCGATGAAGAGCTGAAAGAAGGACCGCTCGGGATACCGGTCGCCTATGGTCGCAGACACGGAAGGAAACCATTCTTGTGGGTAGCCGAACCATTCGTTCTGGACAATCTTGTGGTAGTGGAGGGAGATGCCGACGACGAGGGCGCTGAAGAAGGCGGCTAGAGGTAGAAGCAGGGCTGCCAGTCAGAGATCGAGGCGCGCGCGACTTGAGAGCCCACGGGGTTGGTGAGACATACTGTACGCGACGATGGTGTGTAACCAGCTGACCCAGGCGCCGCTGAAGCTCAGCAAGACGCCGCCGTCCTTATCCTTGTACTTTGACGCGGCCATCGAGATGGGCCAACTATGGCGGAGACATTCAAGTGAGGGTGGCCGTTGGTGAAGGAGCGGCAGAGACAGACGAGCTGCTCTTGCGGGAGGCGCTGTCGATGTCGAGATCGCAATCGGAGGTTGGGGGAGGGGGGGGGAAGGGACGAAGGGAGCAGAATTAGGTGGGGTGATGATGCTCTACAGGCTGGATGGAGTCAAGAGGAGGGAGGAGGGGAAGGAGGAGGGAAAAGAAAAGAAGAGAGGATGGATTTCAGCTCCAGGATCGGCGTGGATTAGGTTGGGTCTGCCTAGTCGCTCCGTAGCTGCCGGACATCCAGAGCAGAGCAAATCCAATTCGTTCCTGCAGATTGTTTGTTTTGGTTGGTAAGGTGATATGAGCCGAGGGCAGCTACAGTGCCTCTGACAGTACGAAAGCGCGATCTTCTAGCGTATCGTAGTATATCCGTACCAAAATACAGCACACGGGTACTGCAGTGCATCGTACAATAGCGCGTTGTGCTCTCTTTCGCGTCTTGGCAGATCGGGCAGAGCCTTAAAGTCTCCCGCCACAGGGGTTGGTCCCAGTATGACGTCCTGTTAGTGGGTTCTCAGTCGTTACCTGCAGTACTGCGTACAACAGTACTTATGTACAGGGACATGAAAGGGATGTACATACGTCTGTACACGCCCGCCCCTATCAAGCTGACACACACGCGCACTATAACAGAGACCGCCACACCGTGCTACCAACCACCTCGCAGCCCAAGGCTTGTTGTTATTACGCTTCAGATAGATTTACTCTGTCCAAAACGTCTTCATGAAGCGGGGAAAACAAATCCCTCTCAAAAATGTTAGAGTTTGATCTTGATGTGGAGACATACCGTGACCACAGAAAGCCAAGCGAGGCTCCGCTGGCGGCACAGTTCTTTTCTGAATATGCTACTATGTGTGGTACTGTGTGGCAGCATGACCATATCACAGGGATTGCCGGTCCACTGGAAAGAGCCCCACTAAAAAGTCCCAAAGATGGACTCGGATTTTTCGACCTTTGACAATTCGATTCTTTACGACCGACCGACTGACTACCCTCCAGCTACAATAATCAATACCTACCTGCTTACCTCACAACAACTCCAGACCTGTTCTCGACGCCGACTACAACTGTACCTTGGGTCAGCGATCCATCCATCATGGCCAACGTCGCGGAGAAGGCCCGCTTTCACCTTGAGCGGGCGGTCCCACAGCTGCGGGAGTTCGAGGAGAAGGAGATCTTCTCAAAGGTAAGCACATCCCTCCTCCTCCTCCAAACGTGACGACCATCACGAGGCCATGTGCTAACCAGATCGCCTCTTACCTCATCATAGGAAGAGATCCGCACCATAGTCTCTAAGCGCACGGCCCATGAGCACCTTGTCCTCGGTCCCCGCTGCACCCCCTCCCACTTCCAAGACTACGCCGCCTGGGAGCTCTCCCTCGACCGCCTCCGACAGAAGCGCTGTATGCGCAAGAAGATCAAGCACTCTACCTCCCACGCCTCCAATGCCCGCGTCTTCAACATCTACGAGCGCGGCGTTTTCCGGCACCCGGGCTCCCTCGGCCTCTGGAAAGAATACCTCGACTACGCTGCCCGTGTGAAAGCTACCAAGAGGTGGCGGAAGATCGTCACGCGTGCCCTGAGGCTGCACCCCATGGATGTGGGCCTGTGGATTACGGCAGGACGGAGGGCCGCCGCCGATGGGGATGTCGATGGCGCGCGAGGGCTGTTCATGAGGGGCTGTCGGTTCTGTACTACAGGAGAAGAGCTGTGGATAGAGTATGCGAGAATGGAGATGGAGTGGCTGGCCAGGATGGACAAGAAGAGCAAGGGAGCCGGTCAAGAGGGACATGAGGGCTCGATGGCCGCGCATGCAGTACAAGAGGGTGATGTAATGATGTTTGATGATGAGGACGAGGATGAGTTTGGCGACGGTGGGGACGGGAACGCGCTCATCCCTGACGCGCTGGAGGGCGGGCAGAACACGAAGACGAAGGTGGCAGGCAAGGTCTTTGAGGAGGAGGCGATCAAGAAGCTCGAAAAGAGCCCCGCGCTCGAGGGTGCCATACCAAAGGCCATCTTTGATGTCGCCAGAAAACAGCCGTTCTGGAGCGCTGAGGCGGGCGAAGGCTTCTTCGACATGTTTTGCGAGTTTACAACTGTCTCAGCACAGCCTGCCATCATCGACCACGTCTTGGACACGATGAGGGAGGATCGTCCCACACATCCTTCGACCTGCAGCTGTCTAATCCGGCAGCCGCTTGTTGGAGTGAACGCCGCGACGGCCGAGTTCCCGAAGGCGCTGCGCGAGGTGCTGGCGAGGATCAAGACACAAATGGAGGCAACCGAGGACAAGACGAAACTGGCTACAAAGGTGTCGGCATGGATTGGCCCTGTTCTTGCAAGGGAGGATTTGGATGACAGCCTGCGGACGGTGCTGGAACACACAAAGCGGAAGCTCGAGCGTGCATGAGACAGAGACGGCTGCGACAGCCTTCTCAACATCTACTACACCACACCTCAGGAGACAAGCCCAGAGATATCGCCACGCCTCATCCAGGACGGCAAGGTCAGCTTGAACCGGCAGTCTTGCCTCTCTCCTCGGCCAAGGCCACAAGGAACTTCCACTCCTCCTCGCTCACCCTGCTCACGCTCAGCCGTGACTGCTTGAGCATCTGCATGTTCTCCAGCGGCCCGCCCGGCTTGCCCAGCTCGCGCATCTCCTTCAGCTTGATGGGCTCGCGGAACTTGGTGCGGAACTCGACGTGCACTACGCTCCATCTCGGGTCGGAGGGGGAGGACTTGGGGTCGTAGTAGGGGTTCTTGGGGTCCTGGGCGGATACTAGGGGGATATCATCAGCAAAAGGATCCAGCATGGGGAAATGGAGCAAGCAAGGGAAGAGAAGAAAAGTAGAAATAGTTCATGTGGTTGGTTTCTGAGGATGGTGCAAGGCAACGTACGGTCGGGCGAATGCTCCTGCACAATCTCCATGGTCCCAACGATGCCGGGCTCTTTGCAGTTAGAATGTGAAAAGAAAGCGAGGTCGCCCTTCTTCATCGCTCTCAGGTTGTTGCGCGCTGGTCAAGTTGTTAGCCAATGCGCCCCCCTCTCGCAAGCGGCTTCGCCCACTATGAAGACCTCGTATGAACCTTACCCACGTAGTTTCTGATACCTGCAACCTCATCTGTCAGCACTAGTATCACACACATCACCAACCATCATGCCTGTGCCCTAGGGAGGGGAGGGGAGAGGGACGCACCATCCCAAAGCTCAGGCTCCGTCTTGGCCGCGAGGTCATCAATGGAGAATGAGATATCCTTGCCCTTCTCGTACCGCGTCTCAGGTTCCGCCTTCATGAGCCAGTACTGCCGACGACCAGCTGCAACCTCTTCCGCCGCGCCCTCGTGTGCCTGCCCCTCGCCCCCACCTTTGACCTCGGCCTTGGTCTGGCGCACGGCAGGTTTCTTGGCCGTCTTGCTGGTGCCTGCCCCCTTGTTCTTCTTTCCCTCCTCCTTATCCTCCTCCGCCACCGCCGGCGCCGATTTGCTTGACGTCTTCGCCTCCGAAACCTTCGCCTTTGCCCTTGGAGCAGCAGATGGTGGTACAGCCACCTCCCCGCCTTTCTTCACTGCCGATGCTGAGATCTTTTGACGCGTCGAGCGTCGCGGCGGCGGCGCGTCTTCTACAGCATCGTCGGCCTGCGACGACAACTTGCGCTTTGGCATCTTGGCCAGACGTGCCCTATCCCTGTCGGTCAATATATTCCGATGACGCGGGGTTTCTTTGCATGCAGATCGCTCGTGGCTCTACAAATAACTTGCGCCTTACGCGTGGGTCTTTAGGTGAGAGGGGTTGAAGGTATGGTATGGATAGTCGCGTCTGGCCAGATGAGGTGAGTACTTCTTGGGTGTGTATTTTGTTGTGACGGGCTGAGCTTGGGCCAAGCGCCGTTCAGGGCGGGGGGCGGGGGGGAGAAGACATGGCAGCCACGACCAGGCAAGCTGGAGGTCATAGGAATGGAAATCATGTCAGATGAGCACAGAAAGAAAGATGAAAAAATTTCTAAATTTTCCTTTCTCTTCATTTTGGCAAATTTCTGCCGATAAAACCAAGTTTATTTCAATCCAGGCTCTTGTATATATTTTTTATTGTGCTGTGGACGGGACTCGAAATGCCCAGGTGAGGAAATATTAGCGGATGCAACCACTGGAAACCCTCACTAACATTTAATCACTCCATACATAATAACCACTTAGATACTCCTCAAGATTATCCAGTCAGTCTTGATAAACAAACCCTTAATTCCTGCAAATACGAATGCATATATCTACTACCGCTCAGCATTACTAATTCAAAACCACAGATACTGGTGCCCACTTGCGGGAATCTGAGCGACATCCGGTGCCGACCTGCGAGTGAGGCGGCATTGCGCCATCGCGCGATGTCCCTGCATATCACGCAACCACTCGAGGCCACCGCCGCTGCCTGCATCACCTCTCTGGCCATTGGCAGGCGCTTGCTGGACGTGATGGGGTCCCCCTCCCCTCCTCTCCGCTTCGGGGAGCTGTGAGACCGTCGCCATGGCAATAATTCGCATGAGCGACGGGCCACGATGACGCCAACGGATAATGTGATCAAGAGCCCGGATGATGGAAGCCTTGGTCAAGTTCTCGACCAAGTCATGAAAAAAGATCAAGTATATTAAGAAGTGAAAAGGCCCCCCTTCGTAACTAGATAGTTAGTATTGATTTATCACACAGCCACACATAGATTTGACCTAAACTTGATCTATCTTACCTTGGCTTCCTTACTTTACCCACATTGCCTCTCCTCTCCCTCGTCCTCCGGTGATCATACCCCCGCCCAACATGTCCGTCTACGATACCGTCGCCCCGCTCTTCCTCAGCGGCCTGCAGACATACGACCACATCCTCGCACAGGCAGAGGCCTATGCAAAGGAGAAGGGTGTCGACGTCGACGCCACCTTCTTCGAGGCCCGCCTCGTCGACGACATGCTGCCCCTCAAGTTCCAGGTCCAGAACACCACCAGCCTCGCCCAGATCAACATCGGTCGGCTTATCGGCGAGGACATCACACCTTTCGAAAAGGACGAGAAGACAGTGGCAGACCTGCGCAAGAGAGTCCAGAAGACCCTAGAGTTCCTGAAGGCCATCGACGCTGCCAAGGCCGCTGGCAAGGAGGAGGCCACGGTCGACCTGTAAGTCCCCCCCCCCCCTTTCTCGCCCCTGGACGAAACCTTCGGGCGGTGTGAAGTTCTTGATCTAATCTGGAGTCCTGGGGGTGAATTTCTAGA
The DNA here is from genome assembly GCA_014849955.1 of Cryphonectria carpinicola. Classification (NCBI taxonomy): domain Eukaryota; kingdom Fungi; phylum Ascomycota; class Sordariomycetes; order Diaporthales; family Cryphonectriaceae; genus Cryphonectria; species Cryphonectria carpinicola. The sequence continues at coordinate 44,978 of JACWRQ010000112.1, read as the reverse complement.
CCTGCTCTGGGCAACACGCACAAGGTTTCGGCCAAGGTTGCGGTCCTGCACCACGGCCTGCCCAATTTCTTCTTCCACCTGAATACTGGATACGCGATCCTGCGGGCCAAGGGCGTGCCCATCGGCAAGAAGGACTACCTCGTCCCATTCCTGCCATTCTAAGCTGGAGTCTGGTCCATATGGTTGTTCGTCTTAGACTAGCTAGCAAGATTATATAGAAGAAAGGAAAAAGAAGAAAAAGACAGGAAGGCGTCAAAGATACAATGCACTGCAACTCTCAACAACTTATATACCTTGACACGATCTGTGCGAGTCCGACCGTTAGCCTATACAGACCATTATCATTTCCAGTCAGCTGGGAGTGGTCACTCCTTTTAGCTGCGACACGATCCGTTCTGACAATATGGAGTGTCCAGGTGTTACAGCAGTACTCTGGAAGACCAACCATGCAGTTTATTCTCTCCCGCCCCGCCCCCGCCTCCCAGGAGCAAGACATAGCCGAATGACTCAGGATGAGACTCGAAAACCGTCGGCTGCACAACGTTGTCTGGGGCTGCAGGCAGAACAGGTGGGATCTGATCTGAGAACTGGCCTCTCATCTCTGGCATCTAGGACCCCCTCGGTTACCCCTCGAGACCTCCTTCGACCTCGGAACGGAGTTAGTCCTTTCACTTTCTCATTAAGGGGGTAATAGTAAAAATGCAGGACTTTCGGAGAATATATTTTCTGTCGGCGTTGCAGTTTGCACGCAGGTCAATGACTCGCCGCCTTGTAGTATCTAATTATCTATCTAACCATAACAGCAACCAACAGGTATAACCAGGGATCAGAACAGCATGTTCAATGCTGTATATTTGAGTAGTAAGTAGTACATTGAGTATAAACTGATTGCCACACTAATTATATGATCATGTCTATATTTAATATGTAATTACCGTACTACCGAAAGGCTGTCAAGTGCGAACACGCACGTTCAACGACGCCGCCTCCCCCCCCCCCGGGGGCCTGGGCTTCCACAAGGCTGCCCCCCTCTCTCTAATATCGCACTCGATACCTTCTTAACCTATTCAAGCACAACTTGAGTGCGCGCCGAGTAAGCCTAGAAACCATGTTAGAAAGGGGTGGGTAGAGATGTGAAGAAGGTTTCGCTAATCGGCACGCACCGCTGCTGAAGATGCTCCTGACGAGTCAGTCACCACGTTTGAGCAACTTCGCTTCCCTGAATTCCCAGCCCCTGGGGCATAATGAAGGCATCGCTACGATATCTATCTTCAGTCACACCCGCTTATTTGGGTCCAGAGGATCTTCAATATCCTTGTCGCATTGTAGGTGTCTCGCTGCCGTCTTGCGTAAAGCGACAAGCCCTGCACAGCACAGCCCCAGATCCACCAATACTACCCAGGCTTGATTTTATATCATCACTACATGTCCGTTATTTGAATTTTTTTTCCCCCTCAAATGTTCCTTTTTCTTGTTGCTCTTTTTTCTTCCTTGAGAGCAATCTGGAAGTGTCCATCCCCAAGCCATTTTCTTTTGGTTTGTCTTTCTGTTTATACAATGTCTAATTCCAGTTGAAGGATAACAACGACATGCGTCCAGGTCTTGAACCTTGGGATATCAGAGTTCTGAAGTCGCGACGACCTCCCCTCCTCTGACTGGCTGTCTCTTTTCTCCCCTTGGACATTCACTTTTGTTTCAGACACGACAAGACACGACATCAAGATGTATGAAGATTGGGTGGCAGTTCCGACTCTCATCTGCAGCGCGTTGTCGGCAGTTGCAACGGGGACGGTCATCATGTTATGGATCCTGTCACGGCATAATGATAAATGGTCTCTGAGGTACATGTTGATCATGAACCTCAACGTTGCCGGTAAGATATCAATTAATCATCATCCACTCGAGGAAGGCCTCAAAAGTCATAATACAATCAAGTATCTGCCCTGCTGATCACAGGATCATTACCACCTACAGAATTCATCAACTCCTGGAACAACACTATCTCTGGATTCAACGTCGTATCATCGCAGAAATCACTCCCGCTCGGATTTACATGCGACTTGAACGGTTGGGTTGGTCAGGTGTCGGTCCAGGCTGCCGACTTTTCCGTCCTCGCCATCGCCATCATCACATACATGACAGTCACCTTCAACCCCCTCGTCATGAACAACACCGTCGAGCAGCAGTTCTTCATCTGCGGTCTGGTCTGGGTGATCCCATGTATCACCGCGACGATTGCCCTGGCTACCGGCCACATGGAGCCAGTCACAGGAAACTGGTGCTGGATCTCGCGCGAGCCGCTCTACCTTCGCTACGTCCTGGGCCACGGATGGCGCTTCGTCATCTTCGTGATCACCATCACCCTTTACATATGCGTGTTCCTCAAGGTACGACGCCGCCTCTCCCAGCGCGACAGGAGCCCGTCGCTTCGGCGCGAGTACTCCTTCAGCATGTACACAACTTCGGCCCCCAGCGTCAACGCCACGATGCTGAACAATGCGCTGGTGCGCGGGACGCACACGACACCCATCACGGTGCGGGAGGCGGTCACGTACTCCCACTCGCAGCGAAACAAGGAGACTGGGATCGAGGCCGCACAGGAGGCCAAGCAGGCCGCCTACGTGCGCCTGGGTGTGAAGCCGCGGATCAAAGTCCGGGCGAGCAGCAGCCTGGACCACGACACCAAGCACTGGCTGCTCTTGTCGCTCTTCCCGCTCGCGTACATTGTCGTCTGGATCCCCGGCCTCTCGAACCGCTTTGCGGAGCTGACGGGCACACAGTCGGCCGCCCTGGACGCGCTGCAGGCCACAACCCAGCTGACAGGCCTGGTGAATGCGCTCATATATGGGTTCCGAGAACACTCTGAGGCGCACCAGCGGCGGACGCGGGCCCAGAGGAGGCAGCCTAGGAGGTTAGACTTGCAGGCGTGATCAACTCGAGCGAGACCTTTTCTTGGTAACTATTGAATGTGCTAACGTCTTGCCTAGACGGCAAAATCGACAGACTGTGACCAAAGAAGTTTATTGAGTAATGAAAACAATAATTGCACGTCTTTCATCTTGAGTCGTTCTGAGAGCCAAGCCGAGCCTTCACCGAGTGAGAAAAAGAAAATTTGTACACACCAAAGATTCCTGATTGCGTGCCACTGGCGACAGATTCTTAGCCAACTTGCGCAGGCGGACAAGCCGCTGATGGATCCCGAGCACACCGCGCCGTGGAAGCCATGCGAGATGTGGTTAGTAGCAACCGCATCCTCCGGTGTGCTGTGGGTCAGTCGTCACTTATTTGTACATTCGTATCCTGCGTGCAAAACAGCATCTGCGGAGCTCGTCCCGCAGACCGATGTTGGTGCGGGATTGTTGCGGGACTGGCCTGTGCTGACTTTATGCGGAGGATGACAAATTCACGAGATATTAATTGCTGTCCAGGCGACAGTCGTCTCCCCGAGTTAGGATTCAATTATTAGGAGAAGGCTCTGGGAATATGGCGGCCCGCCAGCCCTGTCTCCGCAGCTCATCCGCAACACCGCCAGGCCGCGGCAGCAATTCTTTTATTTAAAGGCGTCTGTATCGACCTGAGAATGAGGAAACTGATAGAACAAACCATTCTGCCAGCGACGCATTCCAGTCTTATCTTGACAACGCCTCCCTTACAAAATCCCTCTCTGATATAATAATCTCACGCCAACATGGCCGACACCAAGCGCAAGGTTCTCATCACGGGCTGCTCGCACGGAAGTTTAGGCGCAGCCCTGGCCGTTGCCTTTCACAAGGCCGGGCTGCACGTCTACGCGACGGCTCGTAATCCCGCCAAGATGGCCAACCTCGCAGCCCTCGGCATCGAGACCCTTCAGCTCGACACGACCTCCGAGTCCTCCATCGCCGCCTGCCTCAGCAAGATTCCCGCCCTGGACATCCTCGTCAACAACGCCGGGGGTTTGTACAGGATGGCCATCACGGACATAAACATTGCGGAAGCGAAGGCCTCTTTTGATCTCAACGTATGGTCATATATCGCAATGACGCAGGCCTTCTTGCCCCTCTTGCTCAAATCGCCGCACGGGGGCTTGATTGCAAACCAGACATCCGCGGCGTCCGTCATGACGATTCCGTTCCAATCCACCTATAACGCGTCCAAGGCAGCCATCGCGTCCTTCACAGACTGTCTCCGTCTCGAGCTCGAGGCTTTCGACATCAAGGTCGTCGAGCTCAAGACGTCGCTTGTGAAGAGCAACATGGTCACCGACAAGATCCCCACGACGGGGCCCAAGCTGCCCGAGGGCTCAATCTACGAGCCCGCCAGGGAGGTGATGGAGTCGGCCCTGCGCGGCGGCTCTTTTGCCGCCCAGGGGATGGACCAAGAGATCTATGCTAGACTTACCGTGGAGGCTCTACTGAAGGATGATCCGCCGTTTGTGGTCTACCTTGGCGAGGATTCTGAGCAAGTCCCGTCGCTGCCTGCAAAGGTCGGGTCGATGGATGAAATGGTGAAGAAATTGGTGCAGCTTGACCAAGTCGAGGAGATTATCAAGTCACACAGGCGACCAAGGGTTGAGGGAAAGTAATGTATTCGCGCAGAGCTACAGAAGTTTAGAGTCTTTTGTTAAATCGATCCACGTCAAGGTTGTAATTTTCAAGACCTTATTGTCGGGGAAAAAGACGATCGCCTGTCTCTCAGAACTGGCTGCACCCATATATTTCCCCACACTTATTTCCATCCATTAACTCGACAGAAGCCAACTACAACGAATATTATTGCATATATTCGTGAGTTCTAGAAGTTATTTGACTTAGCCAGTTCATAAAATCAGCGAAAACAGAATCGAAGCAATACATTATACCTCCAAACATCGTTGAGTCTTCCCAGGTTTAATAATTGTCAATGTAAATGTCACAAGCGATCGGGCTATTCATCCCTGATGGTTTGGAATGACTACTAGAGAGCTATGTACTAAATCTCTCTACTAATAGGGAATAGAACAGAATTGTCGACTGTCGCAATAGTGATCACCAGTGGTGCGGTTACATCGGCTATACTTTTTACCTCGTTTTCCTACCACACATACAGGGCAGCTGACTCCCTTTGATTGCCTGGAAATTCTAGCCCCCTCTCACTTGCATACAAAGAGGCTTTCGGGCGTCTGACATGCATAATGCGGCTGAAAATGAGGGGGCGGCCCAATTCTCACTCTATAAGGCTGCTCTGATCATTCCCAACCCCCTTTTCCTCGAAGCCCAATTCCAAAACCTATACTCTTGTATTCTTGGAGTCTACTCTTCAAAAAAATCTCGCCGTACGGATCATAACCTTATACTAGTCATACACTTGCTTCTTGAAATTGAACATGCCGAACCCTGAGCTCTACACAGTCGGCTGGATCTGCGCTGTCAAGGCCGAGCTCGTCGCTGCCCAAGCGTTCCTCGACGAGAAGCACGACGCGCCAGATCATATGCCCCCCAACGATAATAACAGCTATACCCTCGGCCGGATTGGAAAGCACAATGTTGTCATCGCTGCACTGCCGCACTGGCAATACGGGCTCGTCAGCGCTGCGACCGTCGCCACAAGCATGGCGCGTAGCTTTCCTAATGTGCGGATCGGCCTGATGGTGGGCATCGGTGGCGGTGCACCGAGTGCAAAGCACGATATTCGCCTCGGCGATATTGTGGTGAGCTCTCCAAGCTACAGCAGCGGAGGTATATTTCAATATGATTACGGAAAGACGATGCAAGGCGAAGAGTTCACCACCACTGGTTACCTAAACCAGCCGCCCCAGTTCATGTTGACCACAATTGCTACGCTCGAAGCCGAGTATGAAAGCGATGGTCATAGCATTGAAGAAGCTATCGACAGCATCCTCAGAAAGAAACCAAGGTTGCGGGCGAATTACCAGCGGCCGGTTGTCAGCACCGACAGACTGTACATATCATCTTTCAAGCATAGAGGGAGTGATGATCAGAGCTGCGCAGCAATTTGTGGGGACGACAACTCCAACTTAGTCTCCAGAACCGAACGAACGGAGGATCAGGACAATCCCGCGATCCACTACGGTCTGATTGCATCTGCCAACCAGCTGATGAAGGACGCCTCGATTCGCGATAAGTTGTCAGCGGAGAAGGATGTGCTATGCTTCGAGATGGAGGCCGCTGGGTTGATGAACCACTTCCCTTGCCTCGTGATTCGGGGCATCTGCGACTACTCGGACACACACAAGAACGTGCAGTGGCAAGGCTACGCGGCGATGGCGGCAGCTGCATATGCGAAGGATCTCCTAAACCGGATTGCACCGAATAAGATTGAGGCTGAGAAAAAGCTAAGCGAGGTTCTTCTTGAGGGTTTGTGATTCCGAAATCACCTGACTCGGTTGATGGGTTCTTATTGTATCTGCAATGTACTGATAGATAGGTAGTCAATGAGAAATTAAAGGACATTCACTCTATAGCAAACAATGCGAATACGACTATTGAAGGTCTGAAGGCAGACGACCGCTCCGAGCGGGTGAAAACTTGGCTCTCGCCCCCTGATCCCTCCACCAATGTCAATAAAGCTCTGGAACAGCGTCAACAAGGCTCAGGCCAATGGTTTCTTCAGAGCAGGGAATATTCAGACTGGGAGACCAGGAGAAGGTCCTTTTTGTGGCTCTATGGGATCCCTGGATGCGGCAAAACTATTCTCAGCTCTACCATCATCGAGAATTTGCAAAAGACCGAAGCTTACTCCTCTAACCTACTCTACTTCTACTTCGACTTCAACGAGACCCAAAAACAGTCACTCGAGAACGCAATCCGGTCACTCATAAGTCAATTATACGCCAAGAGGAAGGAAGTCCGACAGCACTTGGACTCCCTCTATTCCTCGTGCGGAGATGGCCAGCGACAGCCAAGCAATGATTCGCTGCGGTCAACCTTCCAGAACATGGTTCAACAAGCTGGTGAGGTCTGGGTTGTACTGGACGCCCTTGACGAATGTCAGGCGCGGAGGGTATACCCAACCGGAGGCCTGCTGCCGTGGATAGAGCAGCTTCGGAGCACTCAACAGAACATCCATCTACTTGTGACCAGCCGTCCGGAGCAAGACATCAAGTCGACCATCGAAGAGTGGGCTCGCAAAGAAGAAATAATTCCTCTTCAGAGTGACTTGATAGCAGACGACATACGGGCATATGTCTATGCACGTGTGAGAGAGCACGCTGGACTAAGCAGATGGAAGAAGAGACCGGATGTGCGGGACGAAATTGAAAATGCTTTACTGGAGAAGGCTCACGGCATGTAAGTTTTGCCGATGACACATACTTTGGCTGGTCGCTAAATCCACATAGGTTTCGGTGGGTCTCGTGCCAACTAGATGACCTCGAAGGCTGTCTCGATTATCAGGCTATACGAAAAGCGCTTGCATCGCTGCCCAAGACACTTGACGAAACATATGCGCGGATTCTGGCAAAGATACCGGATGATCACAAGCCACATACGAGACGGATTTTACAGTTCTTGACCTACTCCGAACGACCTTTGAAGATCGACGAGGCTGTTGATGCTATTGCGGTAAACATCGAAGCGAGGCCTCGGTTCGATCCTAAAGAACGAATGCCAGACCAAGAGGAGATTGCAAGATACTGCTCCAGTCTAGTGGTGATCGTCCGAGGACAAGATGTTGACAATGAGAAGGCAGTACCAGAAATACAGCTTGCGCATTTCTCTGTCAAAGAATATCTGGTTTCGACAAGATTGCAAGATCATATTGCCAAGGAACTCGATGAGACAGCCGCTAGAGCTTCGATTGCACAAGTCTGTCTATCATATATGATGGAGGTCAACTCAAAGCTCTCAGCAGAAGAAGTCCGACAATCCTACACACTAGCACAATATGCAGCACGATATTGGGTGAGCCATGCTGCATTTGTGGAAGGTTGTGATCAGAAAACCTGCATGATGATCAGAGAGTTCTTTGCACATAATAATGCATACACAATCTGCTATCAGCTGCATAATCCTGAACAGCCATGGAGAAAAGGGGCATCTGGAAATGAGATTCTAGCACCTCCTTTGTATTATGCAACAATAGGGGGCCTCTCATCCCCTATTCAGATGCTCCTTGAACAAGGAGCTGATGTGAATGCCCAGGGAGGAGATTACGGCAATGCCCTCCAGGCTGCTTCATCAGAAGGGCATGAACAGATTGTTCAAATGCTCCTTGAACAAGGAGCTGATGTGAATGCCCAGGGAGGACATTACAGCAATGCCCTCCAGGCTGCTTCATCAGAAGGGCATGAACAGATTGTTCAAATGCTCCTTGAACAAGGAG
>JACWRQ010000112.1:0-36266 GCA_014849955.1 Cryphonectria carpinicola | reverse complement strand
AGGCTGCTTCATTTGGAGGGCATGAACAGATTGTTCAAATGCTCCTTGAACAAGGAGCTGATGTGAATGCCCAGGGAGGACATTACGGCAATGCCCTCCAGGCTGCTTCATTTGGAGGGCATGAACAGATTGTTCAAATGCTCCTTGAACAAGGAGCTGATGTGAATGCCAAGGGAGGAGATTACGGCAATGCCCTCCAGGCTGCTTCATTAAGAGGGCATGAACAGATTATTCAAATGCTAAGAGAGTGATAAGGGGCGTGGGGCTCAGAATGTATAATCTTTATAGGTAGCTTATTTCTGGGTTTTATGAAAAGGTAGTGCTTTCTCAGTGGGGTTTATGACAGCCCTCTGCTTGTGATATAACTCATAACAGGCTTTCAGTTTATGTGATTAACAATATTGAGATTTATGTTGCTGTTGTGGTTGAGGCTTTGCTAGTGATCTTTGTGCAGTACAAACTCCTTAAGTATAGCCCATAACATAAAAATAAAAATAAAAAAGCTGTGGCAGCACTTCTAGATCCGGGATCCCGCATCCTGCTGCCAACAATTGGGCAGCATGGGTTCTGGTAGATATACCATGCATAGTAGCTAGGACTTTGATGAAAGCGACCGAGATCTCTGCAGGTCGTCTCATTAGCTGCTAATGCTTGGCAAAGGCACGCCTGACTGGATTAATCATGCAATCGTTACTTGATACAAATTGCAGTGAGCTGTTGACATTATCTGTTAGCATAATTTCGAAAACGAGCGCGTAGGTCTGTGCTAAAAAAGGTATCCTCTTCATCCTTTCAGCTGAAATGAGGTGTCGACTGCTGATGCTGCATTATATGCGAGTGTGTTTGTGTCTGAAACTATGCACTATCGACGTCCCTCGGAGTATTCGTCCCACAGGTCGAAATGCTGGAGCAGGCCTGCAACAACATCGTCACCGTAGCTAGGGTGCCGCTCATCCTGCTGTACCCGCTTCTCGGCTTCAAATGGCTGTATCTTGTCGTCGTGATCTGCATAGCGACCGGTGTCTTCTGATTCACCCACCCGGCCGAGACAGAGGTCCTCAAGGCCCAGCTCAGTGTCATGGGTCTTGTTACGGCACACTTCAACCAGCCAGACCTGCTCCGCAATAATGTCGTCCAGGAGGTACAATTACGGCTGGACCGTGCCAAAAGGGGCGACGCCGATGACGGCAGGCCCGAGACCGAGAAGACCATAGCAAAAGATATAGTGACAGAAGTGGTATCTCCGGAGCAGGCTCAGCCTCAGACTCACAAACCAAAGATCAGACTCGTGCCCACGCGTAAGGGGACATGGAGGTTTGCGCCCGCTCCTTGTCAATGGGGCATGGCATAGTGTGAAACCGATTGTGCAGGATCTCGTTCTTCAGGAGGCCAAGGCACGGCAGCATGGAATTGTCGGGAATGAGTATGCCGCTTGGAAGTCATGAAATGTTATATACTTCAATCTCTCACAGTAAAAGACAAACGATACGTTCTGTACTTGTTGTTATCATAAGTGCTGAGACAAGGGGCATTGACGGGATGATGTTATTGTGCTACATAATTCGCGCTCACGAGCATCAGCCATGTCATGTATCTGGAAATTGAGTTTTGGTTTTTCCCACTTCTGTTTTTTAGTCCGGAGGTATAATTACCCTAGATCTCTGGCTCGTAGTCACCCTAGATGAACAGAGCGTGCGTGTGACTGGTTGATGATTGTATTAACGTCCGAAAGTAAGTCTAGGGTAAGTACAGTCTTCCTTCTTCATGTACCAGCTAACCGGTCTTCTAGAATCCAACCTGTTGCTTCCCAGTCTCAAGGCCTCCCGAAGGGCATGAGGACGAGTGGAGCGGCCACCTTTTCGCCTGACAAAGGAGAGTGAAAACAAAAACAAGATTATAAAGAAACCGACAGCTCGGGAGTTGAATCCCGAGCCGGGGGGTCGTAGACCCCCGTGTCCTCGAATAGGTCACGGAATGCAAGCCACCCTTTGTTTCCAAGGATGTCTTCCAGTTCGTGGCCCCGCCTCACCCCCTTAGGGATCTTATTCCTAGTGAAAGGGCACTTGACAAAGTGCCCGGCCTCTCTTGGCTGACCACACCGGCATCTTTGTCCGGTGTGGTCATGCCCAAACCTCTCATGGTAGCTGACAAAATCACCGTGCCCTGTTCTCTCTGCCAGGTATCGTGCTAGGATACCCCTTGGCAAGTTCAGTTCCGGTGGCCTGTTAGTCACCCCCAAGCTCCAATTTTGATACCTGGATGGTTGGTTCACCGCCCACCAAGAATCGAAAATTTCCTTCCGCCGCAGTTTCGACGTTCGTCGGGCGTGCGAGATCGTAGGCACTTCCTTGCTGTTGTTCTGCACAGTGCGAGGGTCTTCTGACACTGTGTCCCCCAACCGTACGTCCCCTTCCTGCATAGTGCGAAGAGGTCGCGGGACTGTGTCTGCCGCCAGTTTCGCCAGCTTATCCGCAGTTTCATTCCCCTCAATCCCCACATGCCCTGGCGACCATGCGACCGACACGTCGATCCCGTGGAGTTTCCGGGTGTTGTGGCGAAAGGCGAGGAATTCCTTCTGCGAGCTGTCTGGGGTGTCCCCAAGGATTCCTTGGATCACCGAGGTGTTGTCGAGGAAGAAGGTGACCCGTTTCGTAAGGGGATCTCTCTTCCTATTGGCCGCCCATATCGCAGCTTGTTCCGCGCCTTTTGCTTCAGCGTCAAACACCTCGGCGTGCCGCAAGTGTCCATGTGCTGAGAAGGCTACCTTATTGCCTTTGTAAGCAACAAACGACCAGCCAACCCCCTTATCAGTCTGTGAGCCGTCCGAGTAGATTCTCACGTCGTGTGGGCCGTGTTGTCGTGCAAGTTGGTCGTGTCTCCCCTTTCCTTTCTCCTTGTCGCGGAGGAGGTTCCTGTCCAGGCCGGCGTACCTCTTGGGTTGTAGTTCCGGTCTGGGGCATGGAGGGGCCAGTTCCAGGAGCCTTTCCAGTCTGGTGGTCCTGGGTTGAGGTCTCGGTTTAGTGGAGGGTCTGCCGCCAATTCCCCTCGCCGGGGATGGGGCCTCGAGCCTCGCCACCAAAGGGTGGTATGGATCGAGTGTGCGAAGCCGGAGGCCGGCCCTATGGCGGGTGGCCTCTAGTGCCACCTCCGCCGGGGGAAGCCCGCTTTCTCGGTGCAGTACCGGCGTGAGGGTCGTTTTCCAGACCGGGAGGACCGCCCTGGCAGCGTGTCGGATGGCCTTGTTGATCACCTCCAGCCGGGCTGACTGTCCAGTGCTGACCATGACTCCAGCTTCCTTAGTGCTTGGCCTAGTGTGTCCCGGCCACCAGACTTCCGCGCCGTAAAGGGCGACCGGTAGTACGCAGGCCGAGGCGGCGAGCGCCGTGAAGTGGGGGGGGGAGCCATCCGAAACCCGGTTGAGTCCCCTGAGGTGCGCCGCTACTCTGTAGGCTTTCGAGCCCCAGCGTTCCACGTGTTCCTTGAAGCTGAGCTTTGGGTCGAAGAAGACCCCCAGCCATCTGACTGGTCCCAAGGCGGGTTCGATTACAAAGTTCCCAGCCTTAACCTTATGTTTTGCCGAGGCCCCTGTGCGAGAGAAGTGCAGAAGCTCGCTTTTGGCGGGATCGAAGGAGATGGCGTTGTTCTTGCCCCACTCTAGGGTGTCCCTAAGGTCCCGGGAGAGGGCGTAGGAGGTCGCCGCCGTGTTCCGTCCTGTCCGCAGGAGGGCCACATCGTCTGCGTAGCAGAAGCGCAGGTGCGTGTCCCCCCGCTGGAGAAGCGGAGAGAGGTAGAGCATGTAAAGTATGGGGGATACTGGGGAGCCGTGTGGAAGGCCGCAGGCGAGTCTCTTGTCCTCCGTGACGACTCCATCGAACCTGACCCTCGCCCGCCTGTCCGAGACGAAGCTGTGCACCCAGTGTACCAGGTTGTCCGGCCAGCCCTGTGTCCTGAGCCTGTGTGTAAGCCGGTTCCTGAGTACCGCGTCGAAAGCCCCCTGCACGTCCATTGTGAGGAGCGAGGCAACCTGTCCTTTGTGCAACGCGCGCTCCACATCGTGTGTGAGACACGCTGTGAGGTCCACCGCGGAGCGCTTCGGGAGCGCGCCAAAGTGTTGTTTGCTGAGCAGCCGTGTCCTTACCGCCGTGTATGAGATCCGCCTGGCCACTAGCCTTTCCAGTCCCTTGGAGATGCAGGAGAGGAGGGCGATGGGCCTGTAGGAACGGTGCGAGGAGTAGTCCGTTTTTCCCACCTTGGGGATCATGGCCACTTCAGCCGTTTTGAAGACGTTCGGGTGGTATCCTAGCCTCAGGCAGCTTTCGTATAGCTGTCTGATGGGCTCCCCTATCCGGGGCCAGCAGCACTGAAGGATGAGAACCGTGGCTCCGTCTGTGCCAGGGGTTGTATTTTCCGAGTTGGTGCAGCAGTCCTTGGCCTCAGCTTCCGAGACCCCCAGGTCCCAGGGTTGGGGGTCCGGCAATTCTTCCAGCGGGGTCCAAGGGTCCTCTAGGTCGTCTGAAGCGTCGAAACGGTAGAGCACGCTGTCCCTGAGGTGGGAAGCCTTTTCCATCGGGTCCGCTATCGCTCTTCCTTGGTCCACCAAGGGGGGGGGTTTGAAGGAGTCTGCCGACTTGTGCCACGCCGTGACGGTAAACATGTCTGCGTCCTCCTTGATGCCCCTGATTCTGTCCTCCCAAAAGGCCCGTTTCGCCTTCCGGACTGCCGATTTGAGGCGGCGTCTGGTCTCCTGGGCTTGGTCGGGGTCGGCGAGAGCCAATGCTCGGTGATGGGCGCTGGCTGCCTCCTTGCATTCCGTGTTCCACCACGAAGCCTCCTTGCCTGTGTGGTGGGGTGTCTTGCCGACAGTCTTGATGGCTTCTCGAAGGAGCTCCACCAGGTCCTCAGCTAGAGTGTCGATTTCCTGTTCAGTGGTGAGGGGCGTTGGTCTGTGGAGAAGCCAGGCATGCCTGCTCACCACCTCCGCCACCTCCCAGCACTGTAGGGGGTGTACTTTGGGTCGGGCATTTGGAACCTCGACCGGGGTCGCCCCCGAGATCGTGGTCCAAAGTGTGTAGTGGTCCGAGCCTGTGTCCAGTCCGGCTGCCACTTTTGTTCTTGCTCCCGGAATGTTGCTGAGGCTGAGATCCAGAGTGTTTCCCAGCCTATGTCGGAGATTCCGGGTTCAGTATGGAGAGGGAGGTGGCATCTATCCAGTCCGCCACTCTGTTCCCTGCGCCGCTGTGTCTCGAGTGTCCTGGTCCTCGTATTTCCTATAGCTAGCTACCTTCCATATGAGATTACACAAGGGATGCTATAGTCAGGAGGGTGGACAAAGCCCTCCTAATGGACTCCCAGCCGCCGGCTCTTCACCGCCCAGCCAGTCACCGCATAAACACAAGGTTTGCACCTTAAGCCCAACGCAACCCCAAGTCAGGTCTGTTGTTGAACCGACATGCGCATCCGTCCTCTCCGGCCAAAATACTATCTCTTCCGTTCCAGCCTGCCGGCGACACCCTTTATATCGCTGTGCGGTCCCAGTGCGAGTGAGAGACCCAAGGGGGGCCGGCGACACCACGCACAATGCCCATCCACGGCACCAGTCCCCCGCCGGTCCCCAAGAAACCTTGGTGCTACAAGTAGACATGGATGCGACGGGTTCCTCCTGTCCTCCAAGCACGATATAAAACCCCAGTGCGAGTGAGGGACATGCCACGCCTCAGTCATAGTATTCTGCCACGGCCCACCTTCCACGGGGTGTACCAAGGGTGCGAGACCAAGGCCGTGCCACCGCTTCCGGCTTCCCGTTGCCCACCGCCGTCTCCGGCCGAGGTTCGGCATATCATCGACCAGGTCAGTGATCTCAGATGTATACCGTTTTTGGTGGGCCGACCATGTCTTGCCGTGTGAGTCCCCCCGAGAGCCATCACGCCGGCACAGCTCTTCCGACCCAGCGTACGACTAACCAACCCCTTTGAACGGCACTGCCTCCTCGCTGCTCTGCAGTCCCAGAAGGAGTGAAGGGGCGAAAGGGTGCCCTGTCGATAGTCCCATTGTTCACTACCGTCGGGTGGTTCTCAGCCAATTTCCCTTTCTCTTGAACCGTATTGTCAAGCCACCGAGGTGGCAGCTGCTTCCATCCAGAAGCAGCTAAAGTCGAGTGGTCATGCTGGCACGCCGCGCGGCGAGGGACGGAATCGCCGCTTGCGAGACTGGACCTTTGTCGATGCACCGCTGCGCGGGCGGTGCGCCGTGCCGACGAACGACTTCTAGCCAAAATAGGGTCGCCGGAGAAGATTCCGATGGTTATAGGGTTGTTTATCGATGAAGCGGGGGGCTGGGAGATGGGTGAAGTGGTGGTGTTGAGGACAACTGCATCGTGAAAATTCTGTCGAAAATGGGGCCACTGTTAGGGAGAACAGTGTTGGCTCCTGACCTTCCTTAACATAGGTGGTCCGTGCACCCATGCCAAGAAAGTTGATGTCAGGTTGAAGTTGTGTGACTGGTTGAGTATTTTGGATGCTATTAAACCAAAGGCGGCGGTGCTGGGTTCTGAAAGGTTGTGTGTATGGTTACCCTAGACCGCGCAAGAGTGTAAATACCCTAGACTTCTGACTTGGAGTTGGAAAGAAAAGAAAAAAACCTCAAGGAGCATAACAGAAAGTGTAGTTCCCCTAGACCTATAGCTGCAGGTTGTGGTCAGGTTACCCTAGACTTGTGCTGCAGGGGGGGGATTTTCTTTCAAGTATAAAGTGTAGTGACCCTAGACTTCTAGAGAATGTTCGTTTGTTCGTTTGTTCGTTCGTTCTATTTAACGCCAAGTGGAAAAGAAGCGTGGCTGTCTAATCCGAAGACCTTCCGAGGGGTATAAGGCGCGCTGACCTAGACCGCCGGTTGTTTCTGAGGAACAGCTGGCTACTCATCCAGCGACTCGAAGTCCATTAACAGCGACGGCGGTGCTGTCTGGTCGGTCCCTCTCTCGCCTCCGTATGCGAGCTGGAACTAGGAAAAAGAAAAAGAGGCTGGACCTCGAGTATCTCAAGCATATCCTGAGTGTCTTATCGCCAGTAGACAATGATTCTGATTGCTGGAAAATCAAGTCTTCTTCTTCTGCTTTCCCTCTCCTCCTCACTTACTCTAGACCCCACAGGTCCTCTTCCTCATTCTCACTTCCACTCTCCTCACTCCCTCGCCAGTCATCTTCGTTCTCAGTATCCGACTCCAACTCTTACTCATCGCTCGATCCTCCTACCCCCCTTCCACGCCTTAGCCCTATATCGCCCTGAGGGCCATGAGGGCCTTCGGCCCCCGACGCCCGCTCCTGGGCGGGGCCGACCGCCACTGCTATTCCGGAGGGGCAGCGCCGTTCGAAGAACCTTGTGACCTCCGTGAAACGCCGAAAAGCTTGCGGGGCTCGCATAAGATCCCCCAGATAGAGCCCCTTTCCCCCCGGAGTCTCGGGGAAGCGGCGGTGCCGTTCTTCAGGCTAAGGCCATCTTGAAAAGGACTATCTGATAAGCCGGCAGTGTATCAGATGGTCCCGAGTGTGTGCACCTCCACATTTTCAGTATAGCTTAGCCCCTTCGTGGTAGAAGGCCTCGTGGTACCACTTGTAGTCTCCGTGCCCTGTCCTAGTAGCCAAAAATCGGTGGAGGGTAGGATCCGCCAGTCCAGGCTTAGCTCAGCCGGGCAGACGACTTTCGGCTCAACCTGTCAGGCCTTGTACCACTTGGATAAACCCTCCTGGGTCCGGGCCCAATCCTTGCTCCGGAAGTCGTCCGCGTTCTTCAGCCCATCACCAAGAATGCCCTGAAAGCTACACAGAACGTTGGGCACGGCGTATATATGCCATGTTGTGGGGACCGAAATCCCCCCTCCCCCATAGATGCGTGCACTTTCTGCCTTATTTTCGAGCAGCTTCTCGCGTATCCCCTTGGTGGAGGGGTGGAGGGCGTAGCCTGTTTTCGTGTATGTGATACCCGGTAGGTCTCGAAGTTGCCTGAAGCGCTGCAAAAAGAGGTTCTAAGCCGAAAAGGCTCGAGGCGAGGGGGGCTGAGAGAGCCCTGTCTGTCTAGGCGGGGCTGTACGTCTCTAGCCACCAAGACGCGTATATCTTCGCGTCTGGGAGTCTGGAGCGCGCTTTTCGCGAAAGAGGGGGTGTCAGGAGCCTTCGGTCTGGCTGACCTAGCGGACCTAGCCACGTCGGCTCAAGAGGACGTGCCACAGGAGACCTGTTGGTCTTGATAAGACGAGGGTGCCCTACATGCCGCTCCCGCTGCGCCGGCTGGTTGAGGGAGCCCTGAGGAGGTTGGCTGCGAGCTGTGGGCGCGTAGGGGGACCACGACTGGGCCGTTCGAAGTAACGAAGATCAGGGAGATCAGGTGCGTCAGGAGGGAGCCCACGAGAGCCCTAGCTTCCTGCCTATATTTCGTTTTAGTGTCCCCTTTCCAGGAATCGACGAAGCTATCCAGATCGGCCCCTAGGGCTGTGACAACCTCTTTCCTTATCATCACCGAACGCATCATATCGTCCATCTGTCCTGTGAGATAGCTGGCAGCAGCGGCGTTCTGTCTCTCCTTCGTCTCCGCAGCGCTCTTCCTTTGGAGGATGACTAGGGGGATCGCCGTGTGGGCGACATCCTCATGACTCTTTGTGTGCTGCAGATTCCAGGGGTTGAAAGGGTCTAGAGGGCGCGTATGCCCTCCCCCGTCCGTACTCTTGGGCCTCGAGGACCTCGCAGGCATGGCACGAGGCTCGCCAGCCATGCTCACGATGGCGGGGTGGTTGAGGTTTACCGTTTGGATTGGGTGTTGTTAAGGCATATGCACTGACAAGCGGAGGCGCCAAGAAAATTGTGTCGGGAAGGATGTTCTGCTTCTAGAGGAGTGTAGTAACCCTAGACTTCCGACTGAAGAGCACCAGAGTACAGTTGCTTTCAGCACGTACTTGCAAGGTGCACTTGCTTTAGACTTCGAATGGACTCTGCGACTTTTGCGACCCTAAAAAGCCAAGTCAAGCAATACGCATTGTTTGGGCAATGCTCTCCCAAGAATGATAAGCATGATAAGATATTCTCCGTGCCGTTCAAGTCAGTCGCCCCACTGTATTTTTGCACCTCCCGATTTCCCCACCCAAAGCGCGTGAGAAAGATAATCAAGTAAAAACCGTTTTTTTGACCCTCAACTTTTCGAACATTTCGCTGCCCTGGCCACCCCTCACCGCTTGAAGCTATTCCCAACCTTGTGTTTTCGATCGTATATGTGTTGTACTATATGGATATACCACCAAATTCATCATTTCCAGCGTCTGACAGTGCTGCCGGCGCTCAAGCGTTGCTTGCCCTTAGCACTGGTAAGTCCCACGCGTTCCGGAGCAACAGCTATAGCTGTACAGCAGTCGACGACGAGGTGTATGAGCAGGAAATAGCTAGTTTGATGTCTGATATGCGTTTCCTCTAGAAGACCATCTGCCCAAGCCACAGCCTGCCCTCCGAAGGGCATCCCAAGAGCGCGAGGCATCCCCTCGCCGGCTTCGGTCGAACCCTAAGTGTTATGACCCATCCAACATGCAGGTCACAAGAACAGGCCCCGCCAACAAGGGACCAGGTGTCACGACCCAACATCGGACAACCAACAAGGATTATGTAACCAAGGGTTAGGGTTACAGAGCTCGACCAATCAGGTAGCGGAATGATCACTTGTGATCACCGACGCTCAGTGATCAGTAGTGACCCGAAGTGATCACCAGTGAGCAGGAACTGAAGAGCTGGATATATAACCACACGTTCATTACCATTAGATAGATCATTGTACATAGCTCTTCAGTCGTCAATCTAAGTATCCATTTGTTACACAACTGGATAGCCCCAAAGGCAGTGAACACTTGCACTCTCATCAGGACTTATACGTTTCCGTATTCAAGGACTTACACTTTGACATCGCTCTTGTTAGCATAAACCCAATCAGTACTTAGGAATCTTCGGATAACTGCAGTGCTCATTACACTAAGGCACGCGTGCGATTCGAGCCAGCACCATTGAGGCCTGCCAAAATGCCTGCTAAACGCAAGGCCAAGACCCCTCTGAAAGCCCCAGCTGCGAAGCGTACAACTGCACAAAACGAACGGAAAAGATCTAGTGCTGAGCCTGGGGTTATGTCCAAAAGTGCTCAGGCAAGGCTGGATGCCAAAGCAGCTGCTGAGGAGGCAGCGATCCAACGAAGAGCGGCTGAAAGAGCGGCTATTGCTGAGGAGAAAAGAGCTGAAAGAGCGGCCATCGCTGAGGAGAAAAGAGCTCGAGAGGAGGAGCGGATAGCAGCTCGAGAGGCCAGAAAAGCTGCCTCTGAGCGCGCTGCTGCTGAGAAAGCCGCTGCCAAAGCACGAGTGCCTGCCAGTCCTATCGTGATAGAGAGCGAGGATGAGGGCGACGACGCTGAGCAGCCTGAGGACCTTGATCTTGTCGAAATTGTTACTCCAGCAGAGATCCGCATCAAGTGGCATTACCCTGCTCATCGAGGCTCACAGTTTCGAGGGATCGCACCGCCAGGAATGCTCACGAAAAAGCTTGCTGGCATGCCTTGCTTCCTCGACATCATTATCAAGAATGCTCTGGTTGCCTGGCTGAACGATCAAACCACACGTATTGCTCGAGTGACAGAAGGACGAACTGTTTGTACCCAATACAGCTTTGCGAGGATTATCGTGGGCAAAGGCAATGCTGTTCACAAAGGCGAGAAGATCCATTGCGACGAGGTGATGAGCGACGATTTCCACGATGCTGCGCAACAAATCAGCGATATCCTGCTCGATAGGAAGAATCCCCATTGGCTCAGCATCACATACACCTTCAATCTCGAGATCAGCAGCAGCAGATATATTCCTCATGCTGTATCGCGAGGAATCCCTCCAGCTGCAGCTAGCCAGCTGGCAGCAGATACCCAGACTGCCATCGAAGCAGAGGCCAGCGAGTTCAACGATCTCTTCACGCCTACCAGCACGGCAACACGAGCGCTCCAGACGCCAGGAACTACTCGCTCGCGCTCAAAAGCCTCGAGTATGCATGAGCAGATCAATGCTGATATCGCCTGCCAGAGAGACCTCCACAGGCAGCTCAATATCCATTGGCAATGCCGTGATCCTATGCGCTGTACCAACAACAGAAACAGTACAAAGTTTGCTGTACACTGCTGGGTCGAGCCTGATGGGCATCATCTAAAGCTCAACCAGCAAGATCTGATGCAATGGGCAGAGAAGATCGCGAACAAAGCTGAAAAGGCTGATATTGATTATATCCCACATACCATATATCGCCAGGTCCTCGGTCGTGCTCTCAGCGATGCACAGGCAACCTCGAGCACTGGAGATAGCTTCGCATCCAGCTCAACAACTGAAGCAGCGCCAGCATTAGCCATATGGGATAACCTCCTTGGCAGGAAAGGGAAGGCATGCGCTGGGGAAAGCAGCAGCTCTGTTGGCGGCAACATCATCAATATCAACGGAGGAGGAGATCCTGCGATGCTGGCACAGTTGCTTCAGGGGCAGCTCAACAGACCTGAGTCGACGATGCCCTCATTTCTGCCATCATCAGCCCCTCCGACGATGCCTTCCTCCGTATATGCATCCCACCAGATGTCTGGGGGGTTGCCCCCCTCGAGATATGCGCCTTCTCAGGCGCCAACCACGACACCACAGCAGCCAGTTGTGATCCTCTCTTCGAGCCCTGTTATGCCAGAAGGGCTTGATGTAGATGGCTTTATGGATGAGTCCTTCAAAGTGCTTCGGCGGCGGAAAGCTCGAGATCTGATGGAGGCTGAGGCTGTTCGTCGTATGGAAGAGAAGCTGGCTCTCGAGAATATTGCCCTCAGCAAGCTCGGCAACGTGCCGTATGGCTGGTATGATACACATGGCATCGAAGCACGCACTATCAGCTTGATGCGTCAGTTCCTGAAGGAATTCCTCGTCAAGAAAGGTGGAAATAGCATCAACTTAGCTGGTCAACAGCCCATAACTCCTCCTGTCTCGCGACAGCCTGATCAACAGCCTGTGCCGGCTTCGCAAGCAACAACAGCATCAGCAGCTTCGCCTGGATGGCATCGATTATCTGGATGGCACGAGGATTCGTTGCTTCGCGATACTCAGATGACATTGCCACCTCGGCATTGATGGCGATAGTTGAAGTAGATTGACGAGAGAGGTAGTAGGAAAGGTGGCAATAGATACGAGATAAAAGGAAACCAAGGCTCTGTAAAATCTATGTATAGCAGGAAACAAAGATATAAGCGATTTCAGTGTAATTTGTATGGCAATAGTTTTCGTTTTTCTACTTTTAAGCTTCCCTCTAGACCGAGCATCCACGCATTCTCAGTTACACCTCATCTCCTGGCTTCAGCACTGTTATTTACTATCTTTCTCTACCAACTACCTCTCTCCTAGCCCTGGCACCTGAGCAGCTAGGAAATGCCCTCTGATATTCTCTCTCTTCCCGCCTATTATATATACTGATTCAATCAAGAACTGGCGCCAATCATCCTCGCTTTCCCACTGGTCCTGGACGTACGCCGCATGCCGTCGAATATATGCCTTGAGCTCGCCAAAAAAGGCCTCAATGGGGTTGAGATGCTGGCTATATGGAGGGAGGTATTTCAAAACAACACCAGCATCCTCGCACAGCAGCTTGAGATCATCGTGATAGTGGAAAGACGCGTTATCCATCACCAGCACGCTCCGAGGGCCAGGAAAAGGAGTGCATCGTGGCAGGACCAGCTCTCGGATACATAGCAACAAGCCCTCAGCATCAGTGGCACCCTTATATACCGACAGAGCCACGATGCCTTCAAGAGACAGCGCTGGCAATATCTGATACCGCGTGCCACGATCAGTTCCTCCGCCAGGCACTCGCTTTCGAGCCTTCAATCCTCTAGGTGCCCAGGCAGTTCGTCGGTTCGTCCCTCTCTTATCAATGCCAAATTCGTCGATGAAGACGAACTGGTCTGGCTGCCACTCTCTAATTGTCCAGATATAGTCGGCACAAAGGGCTTCGTCGCGCTCAAGAGCGACAAGGGCTTGCTTCTTCTTGGTCCAATTCTCGAGGCGGAGGCGGCGCCTCAGCGTGGTTTTCGAGATCTCAAGGTCGAATCGTTCGAACAGCCATAGCTGCATCTCGTCGAGGTACATATCACCCTTTCCAGCTAGAAGATCGAGCAGTTCCTATCATTCGAAGTATCAGCATTGCTAAAAGGCTGCAGAGCATAGATTTGGGCATACTGCTAGGTGGAATGGCATCAGCTTGGTCCGGCCAGTGTGGTCCTGGCTGACGACGATGCTTCCTGTGATATTCCAGCGCCTTTTCAATGCTCGAGCATATGATTCATGGATATTGACGCTGATGGCGATATCTTTAGCACTGAATCCGCCTTCAAGAAGACCAGTGATGATGGAGCGGTCTCCATCGCTCAGCCGTGGGCCAGGCATTGGTGCTGAAAAGGCGTAACCACCATCATTCGATTCGCGATGCTCGGTTTCGGTATGCTGAAAGGCTTCAAGGTCTTGACGAGAGGTGAGGGGTGGCCAGGGCAGCGAAATGTTCGAAAAGTTGAGGGTCAAAAAAACGGTTTTTACGCGACCATCTTTCTCACGCGTTTTGGGTGGGGAAATCGGGAGGTGCAAAAATACAGTGGGGGGACTGACTTGAACGGCACGGAGAGTAAGATAATGAGGCTGATGTAAAGCTGTTCTCAAGCCCAAGTGATCCAAAAACCGTCTACTGTAGAAGAAGAAGCAATCCGTCCCAGGTCGCAAGGTCCCTTTGTCCAGCGATGGGCAACAGTTGGCAACCGTTGCCAGTAGTTGTCCGTCGTCTCCATTGACAATGCCTCCTCCATCCACCATAATGTTCCCTTCGTTGTCAGAGCATTCGACGTTTGGGACAACGACAGCATAGCCATGATGGGCACCCAGGTCGGTCCGCAGTTCGAGGGATTGAGCTGAAGTCGCTCGATAAGCTGCCTTGACACCAATAAAGGTACATGAATTTGTGCATTTTCTCAGCCCCAGCTTACATTTGTTGGCGATATTCTCGAGCCAGGTAGCCCCTGTTCGGTGTGGCTTTGGGGGCAGCCCTCTTATGAGCAGCATCAAAGCTTGTCCAGGATAGTGGTACCCTGTAATTATGCGGCCGGCCCAAAGAAAAACCGTGGTCAATGGCATGGAGGAGATGCAGTTTGTCTAAGATGTCGGTAGGAGAAGGCTTTTTCCCCGTCCCTAGCCACTTGATAGTATAGAAAGCACAACCATGCTACTAGCTAGGAGTCGTTGTGCTAAGCGTTTGATTCGGGTGTTTATGCGATCCAGGTGTGAAGAGGCTCCTGCTGTAGAGTCCAGGGGGCAATAAGGCTGGAATCTGTGCTTTCATCACAGCACGATCGAATGTCATCGCAGCCCCTCCAAACCCTGGACTCAAAGCGACAGCAAAGAGATATGCAGGGGGTCTGCACCAACATACATATGCGCTGCTTCTATTTGGCACGTGTTTCCACCACTTTGAAACTCTCGGCTAAACGGTGGGTTTTCAGAACGAATAAAACAAGTAGAATAACCGCCGCTCTCATAGCAGTGTGAGGCAATTTATATTTTCAACGCCCGTCAGCTAACATGCAGAAGAAGCCTGCCTTGTTATCACATTTTCTACTTGTTAGTATCCAGTTAGCTCCTGAGATACGGTACAGTACTTGATCCTGCTCCATGTCTAGGCGCCCCGATTATGTCAAAGCACCCACTTTCCGGCCACCCCGCCGGCCACACTACACAACCAACACACGACCAACACACAACCAACACACAACCAACACACAACCAACACACAACCAACACACAACCAACACACACACACACATTCACCTCTATATATTTTATATATATTTCTCTGTCCTATTTACCCAATACAATGCAATACTCCTCGTAAGTCGGTAATTCGACGTCGCCCTCTTTATCGTGACTGTCTTATTTATTCAAATGTCCATTTCTCTTACTCCGCCAGGAGACTAGATATATCGCCCGTGAGGTATGAATACGTCGAGCAAAGTACGGGCACGGGGCTTGGAACCTCCCGGGAAAGCTTCGGGAGAACGCCCCGGGGTCTTTGGGCTACACCAGGTCTATCCGGATCCTAACGATGCTGAAAGGACTGCTTCAGCAGACATCGAGTAAGCCAGACAGCTGCTCTAGAGCAAGGAGGATGCTGACGACTATAGCATCATCGCTCTACATGGCCTAGGAGCTCAGTCCTGGGTCACGTGGGATGCATGGATACGAGAAGACGATCCGAGTTTTGGGTCCGTCAATTGGCTCAGGGACAAACATATGCTACCCTCGAAGATGCCCAACTCCCGCATTCTATGCTATAACTGGAACTCAGAATACGACAAAGCTGCTTCGAGTGATACATTCCTCGGCCATGCTGATATGCTCCTCGACCGGATATACATAGACCGCAAAGACACGGTAAGCGAGTATTCTCGCCCTGTACGACCCTGCAGAGGCTAATTATTGAGCAGAGAAGGCTGAAGCGGCCTATTATCTTCGTTGCCTCCTGTTTCGGCGGTCTGCTACTGGCCAAGGTA
Organism: Cryphonectria carpinicola; assembly: GCA_014849955.1. NCBI lineage: Eukaryota > Fungi > Ascomycota > Sordariomycetes > Diaporthales > Cryphonectriaceae > Cryphonectria > Cryphonectria carpinicola. Next base: position 20,658 of record JACWRQ010000112.1, on the reverse strand, counting down.
TGATTCACCTACTGTTCAGATGTTGATATGGGCAGCTTCCCGATTCAGTCCACTTTCATACTATGCTTTGGGGTCGCATTGCTGATTCTCAAAATCGCAAAGGCCCTCGTACGAGCAACAGAGAAGTTCCACAAGAGAAACGACAAGTATAGCGGAATCCTCAAGTTCACCGTTGGTGTAGCGTTTCTCGGCACACCTTTCCAGGGGAGCTGGAAGACCGGTACCTCCGCTGCCAGACTGCGAATCAAGGTGGCCCTTGCGACGGGCGGCGAGTACTCTCCTGAGCTTACACAGTACCTGCGGACTGGAGATCGCGATGACGGGCACGGGCCCAGCCCCCTGGATGAGCTCGTACAGCGATTCTGTGAAATGATCGCCCACGATGAGTCCAAGTTCCCCATTGTGTGCTTCTACGAGACACGTGATACGAATTTCGCTGCGATCTTGAAGAAAATACCCCAGGGCTATGATAAAGCTCAGGTTGAAGCTGAAATTCCGCCAAATGGCCACGCGATTGTATGTCTGAGTCCCTAGTATATATTTCTTCGGTGTGTTGACCTCCATAGGTTGTCTCGAAGAGATCTGCCTGCCTTCAAGGTGTGGAATCAGTCGGCCTGGATGTTAGGCACAACATGATGCATAAGTACAACTCACCTGATAATGATGGCTTTCGACGATTATCCCTGAGGCTCCAGGAGTTTGCCCAAGAGGCCGACAAGGTTCTCAGACGAAGGGGTGCGGTCTAGCTTCGATTGAATGTTCTAGTGGATACGTTATAGATAAATTTCACACAGTAATAGCAGGCCAACTCCTTCCGAGCTCCTAGCTACAGTCTCGAATCGACACCTCCCTTCTCTTAAGCTGCTGCCACCTCCCGCTTGTTCTCTCTGTCAAAGATCCTCCCAGGAGACTTGGTCGAATGGGCACTGATTTGGCATTCAAAGTCTTCTCCGTTCCGAACGCCCTTCGTGCTGGAGGGCGGTGCGCCCATGGAGGGTAATTTCGTTAACAGACCTGCCAATAGGGCGCAACTCGAGAGGTGTCTCCTCCCGACAGGACCGCCGCACGACCGAACGAAGGTTTTCATCCCCCGTGGGCTTAGTGGCATCGGTAAACCCAATCTAGCCGTCGATTTCGCTCGCCGCAGCAAGGACAGATTCAACTCCGTCTTCGGCTGGACGGGAGGTTGGAGGATCGACTGAGACTGAGTATTGCCGGCTACGTGCGCCAGCTTCCTGAAGGCCAGATTCCTGAGCGCAGCAGAAACCATATTCCAGACGAGAAAAACTTGCAAGCAGTGGTAGCGGACGTTTTGGGCTGGCTGGCAAAGCCAGGCAATACCGAATGGCTGCTCATCTTCGACAACGTGGATAAGGAATACAACAAGGGGAACTAGACGGGCGCATATGAAGTTGGAGGTACTTTCCCGGCGACCAAGGATCGATTTTGGTCACGACTCGGCTGTCGCAGCTGGCTCAGCTAGGGGGTTCCAAACAACTGGCCAAGGTTAATGACAGCCTCGCAGGAGCGATCTTCCAGAAGTGGTGTAAAGGAGAGCTAGGTATGCTCCTACTTGTAGGGAGGCTTGAGGCGAGCTAACCACTCATGGCACAGACACGGACTGGGAGGATCTGCGCTGTTTGTTGAACGGCCTACTACTGGCACTTGTGCAGTCTGCTCCATATCCACGCGAGACAGGACTTGACCTCGCGTAGTAATTATACGCGGCTGTACCGTCAGCATGAGGCCTGAGGGCGGATCAGCCTCCTTTCTTCTAGAGCACCCGCAAAGCGTTGCAACGACCTGCACGATCTCCTTCGAGGCGGTCAAAAGGAAGAGCCCCGAGACTTCGAACCTCCTCCTCGTGACATTTCTCGATTACCGGGATATCTGGTACGAACTCTTCCAAGTGGCGGGCTCCAGTTCTGGAAAATTCTGGGCTCAATGGCTCCAAAACATAGTACACAGCGAGGTCGCATTCTTGAGAGCTAGAAAACGTCTTCTTAACCTGGGCCCCCTTTACACCTTAAGTTGAGAAGTCGCTGTTATAGCTGCCGTATTTGGCTGGTGCGTGTCGCCACTTTCGGGGGCCTCGACAGCGAGCGGCGCTGTCAGTGCCACGTCCCACCGCCTGCTTGAGAACTACCGCCCCCACCTTTTGATTGCGTCAAGGCAATGCTGCGACTGGCACTGCCTGACTGGTAGACCAATTCGGACACAACAACATGCATGGTGGAGCAGAGCTGACAGGTTACAAGCCTCTGTCATTGGCTTGGCTTTTTACTTGGCGCTGAGCCAAGCGGGGTAAAAACCACGGCATCTCCTGCCCCCACGGCATCTCCTGCCCCCTCTTGCCGTCTCTCGAAACACCTCTCACTTCATCTTCTAGACCTGATCTTGAGCTCGATAGCGGCCATTGCTTTGATTTCCAACCCGACCTGATCCCAGCACAAGTACAAACCCCGCTTGCAACAATGCGACTTTTGAAGTGCAGCAACAGCAATTTTGAGCTGACGGATGATCTGGTTCGCGATATACCCAGATATGCAATACTGTCACACACATGGAGCTCAGATGCCGCTGAGGAGGTCTCCTATCAAGATTTGGTTGACGGCACTGGCAAGGACAAACCTGGCTACGACAAGATCAAGTTCTGCGCAGCACAAGCCGAACATGACAGCCTGGAATATTTCTGGATAGATACTTGCTGCATTGATAAGTCGAAACGGGCTGAGCTGACTGAGGCGATTAACTCCATGTTTCGCTGGTACCAAAATGCAACTCGATGCTACGTATACCTGTCGGACGTTTCATCTTCTGGCTACAGAAACGATAATCCGCAACCTGAGCTCGCGTGGGAGCCGGCTTTTCGGGGGAGTCGATGGTTCAAACGAGGCTGGACACTCCAAGAACTCCTGGCGCCTATGTCTGTCGAATTCTTCACAAAAGAGGGCCTATGGCTTGGTGATAAAAGGTCTCTCGAGAAGCAGATCCACCAAATAACAGGCATTGCTATTCCAGCTCTTCAGGGAGGCAACCTGACTCAGTTTAGCATCGAGGACCGCTTCCGGTGGGCAGAGCCACGTCAGACTACCCGCGAGGAAGACTGGGCATACTGCCTCCAAGGCATCTTTGGTATTTCCATGCCAGTCACCTATGGTGAAGGAAAGAGCAATGCAATTAGGAGGCTTCACAAGGAGATCAATGGTAAGTGAATCGCATAGTTTTCCCCTGTTTTGTGATTTTCACCTAGGAGAAGAGCAAAGCTAATGAAGTTCGGCTCTCTTGCAGAAAACCGAGAATGCAAAAGGAGCTTGCAAACCACTGATCCTCGACTCGATAAGAAGCGCATCGAACAGACGAAAGGCGGCTTGCTGCAAGATTCGTACAAGTGGATCCTGGGGCATCAAGGCTTCAAGCAGTGGCGAGACGACGACCAGAGCCGGCTGCTCTGGATCAAGGGCGACCCCGGCAAGGGCAAGACGATGCTGCTCTGCGGAATCATCAATGAGATGAACTCCGTTACGACACTAGATAGCAGAGGTTCTCGCGCGGTCCTATCCTACTTTTTCTGCCAGGCGACCGACTCGCGCATTAACACTGCGACAGCTGTGCTGCGAGGTCTGATTTACCTGCTCGTTGACCATCAGCCATCACTTCTATCACACGTTCGAGAGAGGTATAACAAGGCCGGAAAAGAGCTGTTCGAGGATGCGAATGCCTGGGTCGCCTTGACTGAAATAATGAGAGGCATTATCCAAGATCCGCGTTTGGATGAAGGCTACCTGATTATCGATGCGCTGGACGAATGCTCTGACTGGGAAAGACTTCTGAAGTTCATTTCCGAGGGCACCAGTGCACATTCTCGGGCCAAGTGGATCGTGTCGAGTCGGAACTGGCCAGAGATTGAAAGGGAAATGGAGAACACCGCACAGAGGGCTCGCTTGGATCTCGAGCTCAACCAAGACTCCATTGATAGCGCTGTTCAGCTTTACATAAGGCACAAGGTGGGCGAGCTATCAGAGAAGAAAGGCTACGACAGACAACTACAGAAAGCGGTCGACGACTATTTGCTTGCTAACGCGGACGGTACATTCCTCTGGGTCGCCTTGGTTTGCGAACGGCTCGACCAGGTCCGGCGATGGGAGACACGAAGGAACCTGACATTTCCCCCGGGTCTTAATCCTCTATACGAGAGGATGTTGAGTCTACTCAGCAGCTCTAACAAAGACATGTTTGTGCCGATCTTAGCTGTTGTCTCGCTGGTACAGCGACCGATCAATCTGTTGGAGCTTACTTCTCTTGTTGAGCCCTTGGGGGAGTTTCACGACAATCTCGAAGATGTGGAGGCAATCATCCGGTCATGCGGTTCTTTCCTAACGCTTCGAGACAGGATCGTCTACTTTGTACATCAATCAGCACAGGACTTCTTACTTAAAAAGGCCTCGCAACAGATCTTCCCTTTGGGTACTGGTAAAGAACACCAAACGATTCTTTCAAGGTCGGTCGAGATTATGTCACAGAAGCTCAAACGCAACATCTACGGCCTTCAGCACCCTGGCGTTCTCATTAACCAAGTTCGCCAACCGCAGCCCGACCCTTTAGCTGCAGCCGCATATTCTTGCGTCAATTGGGTAGACCATCTGCTGGAGACCAAGTCTGATGATTGGTTACAAGACGAAGGCAAAATAGACAGATTCTTGAGGCAGAGCTACCTTTATTGGCTTGAAGCTCTGAGTCTTCTCCGAAGCATTCCTCAAGGCATGCGTGCTTTAATAAAGCTCAGAACAAAACTCCAGGTATATTCTAGAATTTATAATGAGAAAGAGCGTTTCTAATATATCTTTAGCATCAGCAGAATACATCCTCGCTGCTTCAACTTATCCAAGATATGCAGCGTTTTCTTTTATATAATCAATGGGCTATCGAAAACAGTCCTCTCCAAGTCTACACCTCTGCACTCATCTTCAGTCCTAATAATAGCTTAACTAAGAAGCTGTTTAAAGAAAAAATCTCGAGGTGGATAAAGACAGCCCCGATAATAGAGGATGAATGGAGTTTATGTGTCCAGACGCTAGAAGGGCATATAAGCGGGGTCAGTTCAGTGGCCTTCTCGGGCGACTCCCGGCGGCTCGCCTCGGGCTCATACGACAAGACAGTGCGGATCTGGGATACAGAGACAGGGCAGTGCCTCCAGAGGCTGGAGGGGCATACAGATGGGGTCAGTTCAGTGGCCTTCTCGGGCGACTCCCGGCGGCTCGCCTCGGGCTCAGACGACAAGACAGTGCGGATCTGGGATACAGAGACAGGGCAGTGCCTCCAGAGGCTGGAGGGGCACAGCGCCTTGGTCAGTTCAGTGGCCTTCTCGGGCGACTCCCGGCGGCTCGCCTCGGGCTCAGACGACGAGACAGTGCGGATCTGGGATACAGAGACAGGGCAGTGCCTCCAGAGGCTGGAGGGGCACAGCAATCGGGTCAGTTCAGTGGCAAGCTGGGTCAGTTCAGTGGCCTTCTCGGGCGACTCCCGGCGGCTCGCCTCGGGCTCAGGCGACAAGACAGTGCGGATCTGGGATACAGAGACAGGGCAGTGCCTCCAGAGGCTGGAGGGGCGCCGAATATTAACAAAGTTATCGCTGGATCCTACCGGTGCATATCTCAAGACAGAGATTGGTGTTTACAATCTTGGAATTCCCTCGTCTGCAGTCAATGTACAATCCGTACAAGCGGAGACCGAGGCTGGACCGCCTCAGCGCTGTGGCTATGGGATCAGCTCAGATGGTCATTGGATTACAAACGGCGCAGAAAATCTGTTATGGCTTCCATCGGAGTACCGCCCGGTTTCTTCTGCTGTGGCCGGATCGAGTGTCGCAATCGGCTGCTCATCGGGCCGGGTTCTTTGCTTTGGCTTTAACCCTTTGACTACTTCCATCGCTTGAGCGGTTATAGAGCCGACTCCTTCTTTTTGCTGGATTCTTTCTCATTCTTTCCTGCTAATAATTCATTCTCTTTTTTTCTTTTCACTTTGCCCCAAAACGGGTCCTAGGGACCCTTCTGAATTTATTATTTTTTTAACGCTCTATTGGAACATTCGAGACCTTTCGCGAACAGACTCCTGTGCTACTAGTTAATATCTGATAGCACAATCTTTTCATTACTCAATAAATTTCCCCAGCATATTCTAGAAGGTTCAATCCTCCTTTTTAGAAACATAGCTAGCTATGTTAATATAGAGCTTCCTGATTGAGTCAAAGCACCTACTCACTTCTCAGCCGCCCCTCCTTTCCAGCTACCCCAGCCGGCTACCCCATAATTATACACACATATATATGTGTCATGAGCAGAGATCTCTCATTGGCCTGTTTAGACCCACTTTGCCTGCTCCTTTTATATATATATGTAGACCTAGATATCTCTTTTGTTTTTCTTCTCCTTCTAAGAGAGTCAGAGCAAGAGATAATGCCTTTCCTCTCAAACCATCGCCTGGCCTGCTTGTCTCAATTTGTTATGTATATTTCTCTAATCTATTCACCCACTATAATGCAATATTCTTTATCACAACAATCAGGATGATTTTCATATAGTCGAGGTCTTCTGCTAGGGCGGTGGTCCTAGCGAGCCGGCTGCTGGCCAGGCCCCACTGACTGAGGATGCTCTAATATGAATATTAATTGTGGTAATATGGCCAATTCAGGCGCGCTGCCAGCTCTTCGCCTTCATTGGGATGGATATATATACATATGGTTGGCTTGCGAAGGAGTCCAGGGAACAATAGGTTGCTATCGATAGACTCAGGCTTGAATTTGGTTGGATTTGAGTATACTGTTGAGTATTTTCGAAAAGAAGAGGTCCTAAGAGGGGCTTGGTTAGGCTGATAGGCCATAGGGCAGATGCTTTCCAGCTTGACCTGATATTCTAGTTACAAAGCCCTTTCTTAGGAACCAAACAATAACTCTCAAACAATAGTTGCTTGCCTAGGACTGTTACATCGCCTCCTTAACCCAGGAGACTAACACTTTTCTATAGCTGTCGATTAATAGTCTGGCTTCTGGGAGATATTCTAGCTGCTTAGCTGGAATTGAGATGTTTTTCGAATGCTAATCTTTGCAGCTGAGTCAATGCTTTGGAATATATCAAAAAGCTAATGCTCTTGTACTTTATAGTCTGAATTAGCAGATCTGTCGAAATAGTATGCGGCGAAATTGTTTTTGCTTCTTGAGTTGCATTTATAATGAAGTTGACTTTCGACCTAGCAACTAGTATTTAATTTTCTAAGCAGCACTCCGCTTCCAAAGCAGTGCTCATTACGGTCGGCATCGCTCTCTTCACACTCTCTACTTTACAGCCTACTTCTTTTTGAGCTTTCAGCATACCCTCGTCCTTCCGGAGCAGCTACTAGCCTAACAGGCGTCGGACACCATCGGCAGACAACCGTCAGCAGACAATCACTGTCGCCGGCGAGTTTCGAGGGCCTGTCTCTGGCGTGGGTCTGCCGTGTGTGTTTGCCGTATGCATTATCTGTGTCTGTGTCTCTCCCTATATGTACAGCCCGCAGGCTAGTTTGCCGTCTTATCTTTCAGGAGGATGCTGGGCGGCGATGGAGCCGCTTGCTAGGGATGTCGTGGAGGGTGTCTTGGACGGTATCGTGGAGGATGTCGAGGATGTCGAGGAGGGTATATTGAGAGTCAAAGAGGGCAAAGGACGGCATCTTTGGCATATCCTACATCTCGGGCATCTTGGACTCTTGGCTAGCGTCGGACATGGCACTGGTAGACTCGGCAGACTTCTGGGCCTTCTCAAGCCTCCGCACATCTCGAGGCTGTGGCGGCGGTTAACTCGGAGCAGGCGGGACGACAGGGCAACAAATCCCGGTAGCTACTCGCAATAAAAGGGGAAAAGGGGCCAGGCGCTGAGAACCGGGGTTTACAATACTGAGGAGGTGGTGTGTCTGCTGGTGGAGCTGCTGCTGCACTGTGTCTATGTTTGGCTGCTGCGTCTCTGCATCCCGCCTAGTGTCAGTTTCTTCACCTGCTCGATTTAGCCTGTTGCAAGCAGCAGCTGTACAACAGCTTCCCATCCTCTCCGTGCAGCCTATGAGAGCGGTTTCCAGCCATTCTTATCCTTTGCATCAACCTCGACCTGGCCTGTTGCAAGCAGCAGCTGTACAACAGCTTCATGTCCTCCCCATGCAGCACATGAGAGCGGCGTCCGGCCCTTATAATCCTTTACATTGATGTCTCCAGTTCTATCTGCTATTCGAAGGGTAGCTGTCAATGGTCTCGGGAAACCATACCTAGATATAATGTATATCCATGTAGTCCCTCTTTGTAGACAGTATTTTAAGAAGCGGTATATATCTTTATAGACGCGCGTTCACACTTTCACAACAGCATCTGAAGGCCAGGCGAACAAAAAGTCCTCTCGAGAGATGCTGCTTGTGTCGATTTGCTTTGCATGCGCCACCCAGGATGTTGTAACGTAATGCAGGAACGGAAAGTCGGTACCAGGATAGGTTGGTGACCTGCCGATGTCCTCCATAGCCAAGTAAGCTATGCAGGTAATAGCAAGACGCAGGTGGGCCGTGCTGATAGCTTCAGGCGAGGTGCTGCAGGCGAGAGCTGATAAACCTCGCTCGAGGGAAAATTCCTCGACAGACTGGTGGATCAACAGGAGGATCAGATGGCTTGACCTCGGCAAGACCGCAGCTCAGCGTCTTGACTTGTCTCTCCATTATGTGGTTGTCGTCTGCATAGTTGTCGGCTGCATGACACTGCTGCAGTGACGTCTGCGGGCGGTCGGGGTCGATTACCATGGCCCAGCGCAGCTCGTCCAGCTCGAGGGGGCGCGTGGCGAAGCAGATCCACTGAGTAAGCCTGAGGGAGTCCGCCGAGTCCGCCGAGTCTTGCGTTTTTTGGACCAGGCCCTGGTACAGGTCGTCGAGGTCTGGGGGGATGCTGGAGATGGTTTTTTGGATCTTCTGCCAGCCATTTCCTCGTCGTATCTGGCTCTGAACGCGCTCGACGACGAGGAGTGTCCATATAAAGACGCCCAAGGCGCGGTCTGTAATTGCGTCGGGAATTTCAGGTGGGAGTCCGGAGGCTGTCTGCTTGCTAAGCTGGGTCTGCACAAAGGCTCTGATGTCCTTTCTGTTTTCCTGCTCGAGATATATTTCGAGCCCATAGTCCAGGCCCAGGACGGGGTAGTGGCGACAGATGAAGCAGATATAAAGCGGAAACGTGGCCGACGAGAACCTTTTAGCCATAATTTCGAGGTTCTTCACGAGCTTGACTGCATTATCCTCGCTGGCTTCGTTTAGGGCATCTACAAATAGCCAGACTGGCTGGCTCTCCAGGAAAATCGTGAGCGACAACTCAAAGAGATCTTGCAGCTCGCGCAGGCGCTAGTGCCACTTCTCGCCCGGTTCGCCAAAGTCGTGTTAGTGTTTTTTGTATGCAGCGACAAGGTCCGGCATGTCGTCAGGGCTTTGACGGAGAAGCTGGTGGAGGAACGACCGGAAGATGCCGAGCGGTTCCTTTTGGAGTGTGGCTCCGCGGCCGTGGAAGAAAAAGGAGAGGGCCAGGCCATTTGTGCCGATGCTGGAGGCGACCATTATCTTGTCAAGAGCATATCGCAGCAGCGTCGACTTTCCTGAGCCAGGCTTGCCTATGATCCTGAGCAGGTCTCTGTCACAGGCAACCCAGCTCTTGAAGACCTTGTGCTGGGGCAGCCATTCACATGTGCGCTCGGCGGCGGCGTTGATATCCTGGGACCGATATTCTATCTCAGGAAAGGCCAGCGATCGTAGGCATTCGCATGCTGGCTGCAAGGTTTCTGGTAGGGCTCGGGATCGGATTTCTTCCAAAGGCTTGACAAAGTCTGTCTGGCTCTTGAATATAACGATAGGAAGCTTCACAGGTCAGTAAGACCCGAGTATTAGGAAGCCGACATCTTCAGGCATACGCACCTAGTCTCGAACCTTCTTGTCAGCCTCTTTGACCACAGCCTTGCTCGTGGAGATGGAACACTCGGCGACTTCGAAAAGGGCGCCTACGGCGCGCTCTATTACAGTTGGAATTATCAACAGCAAAGAAATGGAGAGCATAAGTAGTTGTTTAGGGCTATGATATAGAGGAGGATGGCCTTGTACACCTTCACCAGGCGGCTGTCAAACTCTGTGTCGGGCTGCGACTCTCGAAATAGCATCTCGTAGTGCGCATACCGGCCCAAGTGCTCTGTGACAAGCTCCAGGCTGGAGAGGACGGATGTGCGGGCATCTTAGGCGTTGACAAAGACCTCCAGGCCGAACGACACGACGGACCAGCCGAGAGCTGCATAGCCGGACTTGTCGAACTTAAACAGCAGCATCGCCAAGGGATTTACACTTCTAGGCGTCGCGGATAATGTTATCGACGACCTGCAACCGGGTCAGCAGATTTTCATGATAGTTTAATGCTGTGTGACGCACTGGCTGCCAGGTCGCCTTGTCGTCTTTCTGCTTGAGCTTCGTCACTCTTGAGAGAACAAGATTGACGTGGGAGAGCGGGTTGCCCTCGTGGCCGTCAGGTGAGTCCCCGTCCGTGCCGTTAGATGTAAGTCAAAGCACCCCCTTGTGGACACCCCTGGCTAGCCACACCACCCACATATATATATATATAAATTTATATATTGATTCATATACATTTCTCTTCCTATCCATCTACCACGATGCAATCCTCCTTCTCAGTAGGTAATTCGACATCGCTCTCTTCATCCTGACTATCCTCATCGCGATTAATTGAATTTTGATCCCTCTGTATAGCCTCAATGCTTGCAAACCTCGAATCCGGACTGATATTAACCTTTCTCCTTTCATTAGGCCTCTGAGCCTCAATTTGTCTTTTCAATTTTTTACTTTCCTCCAGGGCCTTAGCCAGCCCCATATACCTCTCCTCCTGTGCTTTTTTAATCTTTCTCGCAATTAAACGGCGCCCTGGCTCATCCAAAGCCTGCAGCTGATGGTACAGATCTCTAGCCTTTCGAGGAGTTGAAAAGATATCCGGTTGGCTTGAGGAAGTTACCTGGGTAGGCTGAGATGTTGTTAAAGGCCTTGAGCTTGAATTTGACTGGATCTGAGTGTGCTGAGGAGTATTCTCGAGGAGGAGAGGGCTCAAGAGTGGTTTAGATGGTCTGACTGGCCACAAACCAGATGCGTTTCATCCAGATGTAATATTCTGACTAGAAAGGCCTTCAATTCGAGCCAAGTAGTAGTTTTCGAGGAATAATCGCTTCACTAGGACTGTTGAATTCCCCCATTGGCCTAGGAGACTGACTTTCTTTCTGTACGCTCTCTTGAGAGACGAGAAGACCTCTAGATTGAGGGGTTGGAGTACATGAGAGATATGATGTGACGAGATATAAGGGGTTCTAGCCAGTGCATACACTGGCGATCGCTTTTGCGACATATGAGGAGGAAAATAAGCAACAGAATGTTGTTTCGAAAGCACTGCCACATAAATTCCTCAGTTGCATGACTGCCATGGCCATCTAGGACCAACCGCCTCGCTTCTGAGAGGTCTGCTGGCTGGCTGCCTGGGATGAAGATCTTTTCCATCCATTCAAGTGCCACAGTATTATCAGTCCATCCATTTCTCGTTGCTGTGAATTGCCAGTCCTCAAAGGCTCCAGGCGAGTAGGAAACCATTGTTGTTGAACGGTCAGGCCCTTGAAAATCATCAGGGGGAGGAGATGAGTGCATGTGGCAGATATACACTCCAAAAAAGAGGTCCAGGTTCTCAATCCAGGCTTTTTTTTTTTTGGTTTTTTTTTGGATTGAACGTAAATAAGAGCCTCCTAGGACTAATCCGTTCTCCCCTTGGCCCTCTATTATCCCAGCCTCGTCCATATTCCATCGATTAATAGCTGGCTTGATGGCTTGAAACTGAGGAAGATCGAAAAGACGAAACCAAGGCCGTATTACCTCTGTTGTGGCTCCATTGGTTCGATCTAAGGCAGTCGAGTCCTCCGTACTCTTATCTCTAGATTTGTCTTCAAAAAGACTGTGTCCATCTCTTTCCTAGGCCTTGGGGGTCGCCCTGGACCTCGAGTATTCGTTGAACAAAATGCTTGAGCTTTGAGTGGCTAGGTGGAAGCCCCAGGCTTTCCTGGATGAGGATCCAATCAGCTAGTTTTCTTTCTGACTAATAGAGAGCTTTTGATAGTTTGATAGGCTGTTTATGCGATTCTCCGCCTTTCAGACGGTCTTGAAGAGTACTCCTTGGGATACTATATTCACGCGAGGCTTGTCACTGTGACAGGCCGTTTTTGACAGCTTTAAAGGCCTAAGCCAGCTCAAATCCTGAGTAGGGCTTCATAATGATGATACCTAGGTTCTATGAAAAATTGAAGCTATTCGGATTGAAATTGGTTGAGAAAAAGTTATAAAAGGAGAGGTGGTTGAAGAGGCGGTGTGGCCGGCCAGGGTGGCCGGAAAGTGGGTGCGTTGACTTATCAGCTTGTTCACTGATGGGGCTCTGCAAGACTGGCTCCCTTTCAATCGGAAGGGCTCGATTCTTTTCACGACGCGCAACCATGAAGTTGCGGTGCGGCTCGGTGTTTCACCGAAGAACACATTCGCAATCGACGAAACGAACGAGGTTGAAGGAGCAGACCTACTACAGAACGGTCTAAAAGACCGACAAGTCCGAGATGTTCGAGCCACAAAAGATCTTCTTGAGCACTTGATCTATCTGCCTCTCGCCATTAAGCAAGCATCCATGGCAAGAACAGGCGAAACGACAACAGCATATTTACGATACTGTCTTACATCCGATGAGACTCAGACGGAGCTCCTGAATGCCGACTTCGAAGACCGGTGAAGGTATTTCAACAACACAGATCCTATCACCACCACGTGGCTCATCTTGTTCCAGCACCTAGCACAATCGTACCCGTTGGCTGTGGAGTACTTGAAGTTCATTTGTTTACTAGCGGAAAAAGACATCCCAGTATCTCTGTTGCCACCTGGGAAAGATGAGAAAACAGGGGCTGAAGCGCTCGGGATATTGGAAGGGTATGCGTTTGTTACCGTCCGGGAGCATGGAAAGTCGTTTGACATCCATCGCTTGGTACGACTGGCGACACGAAACTGGGTGAAGGTACAATGAGGTGCCTGCTGCACGAAAGTGATACAGCACCTCGCCGAAAGATACCCATTTTCGTAACATGAGAATCGACGACTGTGGATGCAGTATATGCCACATGCTGAGATGGCTTTGCAAGGATGAGAACTATGTATGGACCAAGAAGCAAGCACGAATCTTCTCTGAATTGTTGCGAATAGTTATATTGGAGCTGGGAAATACAGAGAGGCAGAGCAGATGTATCAACAGGGACTACAGCTTTGCGAAAAGCTTTGAGGTCCAGACTATCCTTCAACACTAGCAATTATGAATAACTTGGCTGTTGCCCTCAACAGGTAGGAGAAGTATGAGGAGGCGGAGCAGATGCATCGACAGGAACTACAGCTCAGTGAAAAGATTCGCGGTCCAGATCATCTATTAACACTGGCAAGCATAAGCAATCTGGCTATAGTACTTAGTAACCAGAAGAAGTATGACGAGGCAGAAGAGATGCATCGACAAGCTCTAGGACTGATGAAGTCAGTTCTGAGTCCAGACCATCCATCAATACTGAACAGCATAAAAAACTTTGCCAATATGCTCGATGACCAGGGGAAGTATAAGGAGGCAGAGCAAATGCATCGACAAGCACTGCAGCTGGGAGAGTAAGTACTCGGTCCAAACCATCCTTCGACGCTAGCTAGCATGAACAACTTAGATCTTGTGCTCCGTACGCAGGGGAAGTATAAGGAGGCAGAGGAGATGCATTGATGGGTATTGAAGTTGAGAAGGTTAATGTTGGGTTTAAACCATTTCTTGATTCTGTAAATTAATTAGAACTTGAGAATTTTGTTCATACCTTCTTGCAATTGCTTATTAGCACTTGAGTGATTATCTATCAAACAAATTACAATCTTTTATTAATTAGCAGTACTAAGTTTAATCTTCATATCTTTTCAGTAGAACATGTTATTACAATTCTGGCAAATTAGATGGGCGTAGACACGCCTCTTGCAATGCGCTCGAGATTGTTGCAAAGCGCGGAATTCTGACTAAACACTTCTGCTTCGTGATTGACTTGCTCTGCTAGCAAAAGGGCTTCGTGAGCTTGAGCAGTAGTGTTAACTCGAACACTGGTCGTAAACTCAGCAGTCCGCTTCCCGCTAAGTCGAGACACGTCTAGTCAGACATTGGTACGTGCCATTGTACACACAATGAACCATAACATGGCCGACAATTACAGGTGTATTTGAAAATTAGATGCTTATTTTGGTGTTTCTCTGTCCCAGCTGACATCATATTCGCGGTGTTTGAACACGTCTTTGCAAATAAAAGGGAGGGGGAGGGGGGGAATTGTTATGTTCTCGCAATATATATATATCAGTGCGTATGCCTGGATAAGGACTTTAAAAAGTAAATATAGAATGACCTCAGCCCAGGTGAGGTCCTACTTTCTCCCTCGGACCCGAGCGACAGATCTTATAATGTTGCTAAGAAGAGAGTTCGTGTCGGCGGCATTGACTTTATCCTAGACACTATCGATTCGTTACCTATCATTGCTAGTAATGTGTGGCCGTCGCTGGCGGTGATCGCTGTTGAGAGTAAAGTTACACTACTCATATGCTTCGATAGAGTGAAGACCGTGTTGGACGAACAATCCTTGACTATCGTTAATCAGTGATTGGGCCTGGGCAGTCCCAGGCAGAACTGCGTCAACCCATTCTACCGCTCTGCGCCAGACACAGAGCACCAGATCATAGCACCACCGCCATCCCCTAACCCCTTACTACACCTTTCATACGTCAACCATTTTTGATGATGCTGTGCAAACCAATGCGGGCTTGGACAACCAAGGGGCGATGTTTTGGCGCTGGCCGCTGTCGCACGCCGGGAATGTCACCATGCTCTGCCAGAATAGGTAGAACACAGTGAAGGGTGTGCTGATCCAACTCAAGCTCGAGAGTGCAGGAGATCCCAGGCTTGAGATACCATGCCCTGTAAAGTATACTTACCCTAGAAATCATTCGTGTGTGTAAATGGGCTCCTGCGTCGTCTCCGCGGTGTGCAGCACTTTGTCGACTTATTCTCGAATTCACTAATTCAAGCATGCTTCGCGCTTCAGCACAGCCGACTTCGGCTTTAGCGGTTCAACTATGTTAGCGACGAGGCCGCCGCCGCCCTCAGCCAAGTAGCCGCGAACTCCTCCTTGCTACGCTTTATACACCTGGGCTACATGGTTACTTTCGGGTTCAAGGCGTTGCCGGTAGTAGTGCGTGTTCTGGGAGGAGGGGGGCTAAAGGGATCAGGTAGACGTTGGAACGTGTTCCCTGCGTGCACAACGAGCTTTTGAAGCTAATCGTTGTGATTTCATAACGCCGGAGAGCTAGGTAGCGGAGGGTGTGCCGTACGTCGACTTCATCAACAGCAGCGGCATGTCGCGGCTGCTAAAGAACTATTCAGATGTGAACAAATTAATTCTGTATATCGGGTTCAAAGGAGGGGAAAAGGAAAAAAAGAAAAAAAAACCGAGTCTAGGTTTATGGAGCAAAGTTTACTGTAAAAGAAGCTGGTTGAAATTGATTGAGGCTGAAGCAGAGGCGAAAATGCCCCTCGGTATGTAGATTTGTGGAGAGATATAGAGTATAGCCAGTGTCAACGCACTGGCGATCGCTTTTGCGACAAGATTCACAATTTTACATTGAGCTACTTTCAAGTCCCGCTCCGAATTCGAACGCCTTTTTACAAAGCAAGAAGACAGCACATTGTTGACTGTAGACCTTCGTTGAATTAGACCGACTGCCTTTGCCAGAGCATCTTTATTGATATTAACCATATATTTCTTTCAGCGTACGCATCCTCTCGTGAAGTGGCCATACAGCGCTCAACTTATAATTCCTACTCTCACCGTTCTTTCACATCTGATCCGCACCGCCCGTTCATGGTCCTGCGGACAGCTCGTGCTTCCCTCTGCATATGTTCTGGCCCTTTGCCCAATGTGCGTTCGCTGCTCCTGAGCCCTTAATTACCTCATCAGCCTCCTTTTGTCATGCTTCGCCACATGCTCGATCGCATGCGACAGGTAGACGAGCCGCCCATCTTTCAGCTCCCCGACGCAGTCAAGCTCTCTACTTGTCTCACCAACGCCGCCTTGGGAATTATCTTGTAAGGATCTTTGCTAATACAATGCGCAAGATGGGTCTCAGGCAACACGTGAAGACCTGGAGGAAGAGCGTCTCCAGAAGCGGTGCAGCGTCGCACCCTTCGCAGTCCATGGATAAAGACCCTCTGGGAATAAGCAGCTGAAGGCCTGGATAGAAGAGACCGGGAAAAGCTCGACTGTGTCGTCCGGTCCAGACAAGTAGACAAGACAGCCGATATTAAGTGTCAAGCAAGAAATGTGACGTTAGACCAGGGCTGCTTACTTTGGTGGAATGTGCTACCCGGAATGCTCGAGATGCTTTCTTTCTCTTCGACAGCCTTCAGCAGCCGACTCATTGCGTTTGCCCTACCCTCTCCATAGCTCATCGGTAGAAACACATCGAATATCCCGAGCAGACAATACGCAGCATCTCCTTCTCTCGTCGTTTGGCGGCCGTGGAACCGGGCCATCCGCTCATGTGTAGGAAACTGGCTCAGTGGGCTTCCGCGAAGTGCAGCAACCTTGATCTTGGTGATTCTGTGTATTTCCTTCTCCAGAGACATCTTGTCGCCTAGAAAATCTCCTTCAACCGAGAAGAAGCTGACCGACAAGGGCGCAAGAAGCCCTTGGAGCGTCCAACCACGGGTGAACCATCTACTCTGCTGGAATTGATTTGTTTGTTTGTTTGTTTGTTTGTTCTATTTAACGCCAGTGAGAAAAGAAGCGTGGCTATCTAATCTGAAGACCTCCCGAGGGGTATAAGGCGCGCTGAGCTAGGTCTGGCTATTCCTCCGAGGAGGAACGACCAGTTACCTATCCAGCGACTCAAAGTCCGTAGACAGCCACGGCGGTGCCGCCTGATCGGTTCCTCCCTCGCCCCCGTATGCAAGCAGTAACTAGGAAAAGGAAAAAGAGGCTAGGCCTCGAGTGTCATAAGCCGGGGCTGAGTGTCGTATCGCCAGTAGGCGTTCGATCCGACTGCTAGAAGCAGTTTGGTTTTTCTTTTTTTTTCTTTTTTTTTCCTTTCCCTTTCCCCCTCTTCCTCCCCTCGTCCAGGCCCTATAGGCTCTCCTCGTCGTCCTCGTCCTCGTTATCGCTTTCCTCGCTTCCTCTCCACTCTTCCTCCCCCTCCGCCTCCGAATCGAGGTCCGAATCTTCCCCATCCGGCCCTCCGATATCCCCCGCAGCCGACCTTCCGAGCCGTGGCTCTGACCCCCGAGCCGCGGTCGTGGGCTGGCCAACTACTACCGCTATCCCCAAAGGACAGCAGCGTTCAAAGAACCTCGTGACCGCCGTAAAGCGCCGAAACGCGTCCGGGGCCCGCATAAGGTCCTCGAGATATCGCCGTTTTTCCCCTGGGGTGTCAGGGTAGCGGCGAGGTCTTTCCCCAGGCCATGGCCACCTCGAAAAGGACCGCCTAGTTAGTCGACAGTGTACTAGATGGTCCTGAGTGCGGACCTGACCGCATTTGCAGTACAGTTCGGCCCCCTCATGGTGAAATGCCTCGTGGTACCACTTATAGTCTCCGTGCCCCGTCCTCGTGGCCAGAAAACGGTGAAGAGTCCGCCGGTCCAGGCCTAGTTCGGCTGGACATGTATTCCTCGGCTCGAGCTGCCAGGCCCTATACCACTTGGAAAGGCCAGCTTGGGTGCGTGCCCAGTCCGCGTCTCGAAAGGCCTCGAGCGCTGCTCGACAGTGGCTCTTCAGCCCTGAGATAGTATGCCCAGCCCTGCGGTCTATCGGTCCAGTCTGTGCTGCCTTCGCAAGCTGATCAGCTAGTTCGTTGCCTGGGATACCCAGGTGCCCTGGAGACCACCTTACTGTGGTAGATGCCAGCCTTGTATTAACCCTATCCTGAAAGGAAAGAAAGGCCCACTGTGAGGAGTCACCCGGGCAGCCTCGGAGCCCTGTGATCACTGATGTGTTGTCTAAGCAGATAGTAATCGTGTCTTGAACCCTAGCTATATTAGCGGCCGCCTCGAGCCCTCGCCAGGCTCCTATAGCCTCGGCATCGTATACCGCTGCTGTAGGGTGAAGGGCGCCTGAGCCTTGCTTGAGAGGCGTTTGTCGAGGTCCTCTGTAGATAGCGTAGCCATATTCCACGCCGTCAGTGCCTTTTGAGCCGTCCGAAAAGACCGTAAGGGCGTTTTCCTTCTGGCTCTCTAGCCAGGCGCGAAAAGCCTTCGCTGCAGTGCCCTTAGGCTGCCCTCCAGTCGGATCTGTTCCCGAGCCTGGCCGAAAGGAGGGTCGGACCAGAGAAAGCCGGTCCGGGGCGTACTGGAGCGAGGCGGCAGCCGCTGCCAGTTTTGAGTAAGGGGGCATGAGGCCGGCTTCGGGGTTTCCTCTGCGCCACCTCGGCGCTGCGCGGGCGACAATAGGGTTGCCCTCGTCTGCTGTCAAAGCTCTTCTAGCCAGGCGAAGGCGCACGTCCTCTAGCGCCACCTCCGCCGAGGGCAGGCCAGCATCTCTGCATAGAGTGCGGTTTGGTGTGGTTCTCCAGACGGGGAGAATAGCTCGTGCCGCCGTACTGAGCACCTTCTGGACCTCCTGTATCCTCGTGCCGATCTTGTTGCGTATCACCTGTCCATTGGCCAGGACTTTCGTGCGCCCGCTATACCAAACCTCAGCTCCGTAAAGAAGGGATGGGAGGACGCAGGTGGTTACAGCCTTACGGACTGCAGACGGGGTGATGCCTCGTACTGTGCTCGAGAGGCTACTCAAGTGGCCAGCTATTCGTGCTGCTTGTGCGCACCTCTCTTGAACATGCCTGCGGTAGGTAAGGCGTCTATCGAAATAGACCCCTAGCCACCGAAGAGCGGGCTGAGTGCAGCGATTGTTGCTCAGCGCTCGTGGGACTGGCTGGATCGTGAGCTGAGAGTTCACCCTGACAGGGGGGTTCTGTGCCTTATATTTCCGCGAGAAATGCAGTTGATCGCCTCCGTCAGCTCGGCGGAGCTCGTCTTGTCGATGCAGCAGGTGTCTACCCAGAAGTGCTGGAGACCATCGCGCTTGGCTTGCTGGCCACAGAACAAGATCTTTTGGTATCCGGTCTTATATTTCCCCTTCATGTCTGCCAAGTCCTGAAAGGTGACCTCTTCGCCGTCGCCGCCCCAGGTGTGCGACAGGATCCCATAGAGTGGAATATCGCGGGTCAAGTTGTTGGTGAGAGTCACTTCATCATTGTGGAGCTGGAGAAGGCGCATTGTGCGTGCGGAGAACTCTACTTCCGGCAGACTAGCAAGGTGCAGTTATAGAGACGGTGTTCAACCCTTTGGAATGGGCGTGATGCGGTATGAACTTTGCGTTAGAACCTTGGTGGTATGTCGTCGAAAAACATTAATTACACTACCGAGAAGTGATTCAAGCTCTGCGAAGCGTTTCAAACCGCATTGCTGACGTAAACCATCGTGCAATTGACCCTGCACTCAGCTGTCCTATTAACCAATAAAAGCGGGCAGCTAAATTCCGTTGGATGGAACAAAAACAAGGAATAAAGGGTTGGGCCGAATTCGAGATAACAATTACTTGTCCATTACAACATGATCAGAGTTGAGAACGCTGCGCACTATACACGTTAGAATAAGCTTCCCATACTAAACTACGAACTTTACTTTTAAACTTTACTTTAAATGAGATGAGCAGGCCAGGCGATGGTTTGAGAGAAAAGGCATTATCTGTTGCTCTGACTATCTTAGAAGGAGAAGGAAAACAAAAGAGAGTTCTGGGTGTATATATATAAAAAAGAGCAGGCAAAGTAGGTCTGCTCGAGCCAATGAGAGATCCCTGCTCGCGACATTAAACTGTTCCAAACATCATTTTCCTAGGTAATTGCAGAGTAGTAGTAGCAATAGACTTACGATAGTTCACCAGAAATTGCAATTGATAGCGGTGGTACTGATTATTACAGCTCCGTACTCCCTCCACTATCGACCTCATTGCTCGACTTGAAACATCTCGTAGCTTGAAGCGAGGTACATCTAGTTCGGAGAGAGGCTTCGCGTCAGTGCCTAGTCTCTACCCGTTGTCTCTGTAAAGACAGGGCTTTCGATAGCAGTCTTACCTATCAGGGACCTTACTGGGAGAGGCAATTCACTAGTGGTTGGGATGAAAAGATGGTTACAGCGACTCGGCGAAACGGTTTATTATTTAGCATAGCTTCTTCATATTATGCTAAAACCTACTGCATAGTCATTCTACTTGCTAAACTGAAAATTGAATAAAGGAAGCACATGTGCATTCATTGAATATTTCACAAGAACTAATGGCAAGAAAACCTGTTTTCCGCGCGAGACAAGTCTTGACAGCTCGGCACACACGACCTTTGGATGGGCAAAAGACAGAGCCTGGATTTTTTGACAATAAGTCCACCCTCTTCAAAGGAACAAAGAAGGGCGCACACACGCGACAGGAACAGGTAACAGGTCTA